>VVHJ01045325.1:0-11855 GCA_015107715.1 Tylochromis polylepis
TTTGAAGAGTTTCAGTCAGGTTATTAGAGCTCATCACAGCACAGAAACAACTTTAGTGAAGGTTAAAAATGATCTTCTAATGGCCTCTGACAGTGGACTCATCTCTGTGCTTGTCCTGCTAAACCTCAGTACAAACGTTTGACACTGTTGACCATAATATTATATATTACAGGTACTGCACTGCAGTGGTTTATATCATATCTATCTAATAGACTCCAGTTTGTTCATGTCATTGGAGAGTCCTCTGCACACACTAAGGTTAATAGCTGAGTTCCACAGGGTTCAGTGCTAGGACCAATTCTGTTTACTTTATACATGCTTCCCTTAGACAGGATCATTAGAAGGCATAGCATACATTTTCACTGCTATGCAGATGACACCCAACTTTATCTATCCATGAAGCCAGATAACACACACCAATTAATTAAACTACAGGAATGTCTTTAAGACATAAAGACCTCGATGATATTTAATTTTCTGCTTCTAAATTCAGATCAAAACTGAGGTTATTGTACTTGGCCCCAAAAATCCTAGAAAAATATTGTCACTTTTTTTATAGTGTCTAACCAGATACCAGATGCTCTGGATGGCATTACCTTGGCCTCCAGTAACACTGTAAGGAATCTTGGAGTTGTTTTTTAACCAGGATATGTCCTTCAACGCACATATTAAACAAAAATGTAGGACTATTTTCTTCCATTTGCGCAATATCTCTAAAATTAGAAATATTCTCAGAGTGATGCTGAAAAACGAGTTCATGCATTTAGTACTTCTAGGCTGGACTACTCTAATGCATTATTATCAGGATGTCCTAAAAACTCCCTAAAAAGCCTTCAGTTAATCCAAAATGCTGCAGCAAGAGTACTGACAGGGACTAGAAAGAGAGAGCAGATTTTGCCCATACTGACTTCTCTTCATTGACTCCCTGTTAAATCCAGAATCAAATTTAAAATCCTTTTCATCACATACAGTGTACAAGGTCTTGAATAATCAGGCCCCATTTTGTTTGAAAGATGTCATAGTACTGTATCACCCCAACAGAGCACTTTGCTCTCAGATTATTGGTTTACTTGTGGTTCCCACGGTATTTAAAAGTAGAGGCAGAGCCTTTAGCTTCCAGGCCCCTCTTCTGTGGAACCAGCTCCCAGTTTGGATTTGGGAGACAGACACCCTCTCTACTTTTAAGATAATGCTTAAACTTTTCCTTTTTGATAAAGCATATAGTTTGGGCTGGATCAGGTGACCCTGAGTCCTCCCTTAGCTGCATTGCAATAGGCCTAGGCTGCTGGGGGCTTCCCATGATGCACTGAGTGCTTCTTCTTCACTCATCTTTTTTTCCACTCACTATGTGTTTATACACCATTCTGTATTTATTCATTAGTTATTATTAATCTCTGGCTCTCTTCCACAGTGTGTCTTTGTCCTGTCTTCCTCCCTTGACCCCCAACCAATTGCATCAGATGGCTGCCACTCCTTGGGTCTGGTTCTGCTCGAGGTTTCTTCCTGTTAAACAGAAGTTTTTCCTTCCCACTGTCACCAAAAGCATTTGTTCATACGGGATCATCTGATTGTTAGGGTTTCTCTGTTTTCTCTGTATTACTGTAGGGTCTTTAACTTACAATATAAAGCAGCTTGAGGCAACTGTTGTCGTGACTTGGCGATATATAAATAAAATTGAATTGAACTGAAGCGTGAAATAGATTATAGTTTCTTCAGTTGTTGGCCCTGTGATAGCTAAATTGTATACTTTTTCTCTTCTTACCTGTCCAGGGTGAATCCTGGTTCCTGCCCTATGATGGCTGAGATGAGACTCCAGCCCCACAAACAACCCCAAATAACTCATTAAAAAACTGGATGGATGGCTGGAAGCATGACATTAAATAATGTAAATTTTAAATAAGCTATAACCAGTCATTTTGCTGTTTTGTTGACACTCTTAATGCTTAACCAAACTGTAATTGTCTTTGAGGTCAAAATATTATATAAACAGGAGATATTTTTTGAGACATGTGTAATTAAGTCCAAAATGTCCCACTTGTGAGAAAACATCACATACCCTTTTAAACATCATCATTATACTCATCCCCATTACGAAGCTTTCAAATTGTCTCATGAATAATAAAAAGTAAAAAATATATAAAGCCACCAAGTCTAGAAAATCAGCCAAATTGATTCATAATTATGTTCATTGGCAATGAAAACTAAATATCCAAATATTCTATGCCCATAGGTCATAACAAATTAGAGGTGCTGTCATTCACACAGCAAACTTTATTTTCAGCTTTTCCCTCTAGAAAAATATTATGGTGCACTTAATTGTGCTCCCAAGCCACTGCTCCTTGTCTTTATTAGGTGGCACAGAGGTAGAATGAGATAGATGCACTGGATGGCAGACTTTCTTCATTTGACTAGATTCTTTATTAGATTGTACACTTTAATTTCCTCTGTTGAAGCAAGAGCAAACAGCATCAGGCACTCCTTATCCACAGGAATAACACTGTATTGTATTTGTAGACATGCAAAAACATTCTCATATAACAGATGATTAAATGCACAGTACAAGCCTGCATGAGAAAGCAGGAGATTTTAGTGAGGAAAGATGTTTCAGGAGCCCAGAATTTGTTCCAAGTATGTATTTTCATTCAGTGCCATTGATACCTAGTGTGGTTGGATGCAATTACACTACTATTTGTCATTCATGTGCGATCATCCAGGTTTTGCTAGATGTGCAGTATTTACTAGACAATGACACACTGAATAAATGTGACTTTGCATACTGAATGGAGCAAGCGCATGTTTGGAGATTTTTGGAGGGTTATTACTGCAAAATATAAAAGTGAAGACAGAAAAATTTGGTCCACTTACTGAAATGCTATTGCAAAGAATGTTCTTAACTAACCCATGATACACGCCAAAGTGGATTCAAGGACAGAAAGTATAAATCAAGCAGTGCCGTCTTGAATTCTAAATTAACTGTCAACAGTGTCACTAGCAAAGTTGTGGCCCAAATCTTCTAGTTTCTATGGGGCTAATTTAGATGTGACACACAGTGTCGACTCATAGGCACTCTGGTTACCTCAGCTCTGTTACAAGTCCATTTTATATGGGCCAGATGTCAAGCGTGGCGTGACATTTAGGGCACACACTGGCCAACACAATACTTGTGCCAAGCTCCATTACTTTAAAGCCAAGTCTGGCCTACACAGCATTTGGAATTGTGAGTGTGGAAAGTAGCCATGATTGGGCAATAATGTGTCTGCTATCTGGGAAGCCCATCCCCACACCTTCCCTATGCTTCAAAAGAAAAAAAAATATTGTTGTTGACCTTTTCTGTATCTTAGAAAGACACAGTGGGTGAGACCAAACATCTCCAATTTGTACAGATCAGATCAAAGTCCAGCTTTCCACTGGTCTAATATCCATTCCTTGTGTTTCTTGGTGCAAGCACTTCTCTTCTTATTATGGGGCTCCTTCTGCAGTGGTTACTCTGCAGCAGTTCAAACATGAAAGTGTGATTCACGCCGTCTCCTCCTAACACTCAATGTTATTTGAACTCTGGGAAGCATTGATGTGGGCTCTATCTGAGGTGCCGTTAATTGGCAATTTCGGTGACTGGTAACTCTAAAGAACTTAACCTCTGCAGCAGAGGTACCGCCTGGTCTTTCTTTCCTTGGGCAGTCATCATGACAGCTGTGTTTTATCATTGCTTTTCATGGTTTCTGCAACTCCTCTTTAAGAAACTTTCAAAAACTTTTTTTTCTTCCCTTTCTTTAATCCTTTTCCCAAATTTTCAGGAAAGACTGACCTGTCTTAAAAGTCGTGACAGCCTTTTAGTTTAGTGGTTCTCTCTGTTATATGGATTATGATCAGTATTTACTCTGTAATAATATTCGATTTCCATAACTCAAGTGAGTCACAAATGCTTTAAGAGGTGATAACCTCCACTGGTTAAAATATTTTGAAAGCTATTATCTGCTGAATCAGTAGGTAAATTTAAGAAACAGATGGAACACCTTTTATTTTCCACATAATTCCCCGTGTAATGTCATAGTTCAACATTGTTTTATGATATAGAAAACAGTAATGGTAAAGAAAAGGGTTTTCATAACGGTGTAGGTGTCGTATTTTTTCTCTATCATCAAATTTGTTTTGATCCAGACTCTTCAACAACTTCATTGTGGGAAATCCCAGGATTATTATTGTAATTTTTTTTACCATTATAAAATAGTTTTCATATTCAGTGTACTGTAGCTTCCTAAGATTTTTTTTTAACACTTGGAGATGAAATCAGTTGTTGACTGTTTAATTTCACAACAAGTCATCATCACTTCCCTTACAGTAATGCCTCCCAAAAGGGGTGTTGATTAATCCATTAGCAAAGCTGCAATTACCTATTGTCCCTGCAGTTATTTGCCTCTAAAATGAGAAATCAGCCCTGATAGACTCTAACAGATATTTCTTTGAGATATTCACACCAGTTCAGGAGTTATATTCTGTGATGGTGTCTGAATCAAATTTGGAATTTAATTTTGTGGTGAGCAATGCTCCCCTTGACCTGTCTGATATATTTCTACTTTCAGTTTGTGATTTTCTTTGTCACCAAAGATGACCTGGAGAGAAGGGGCCTGAACACATTACTTTCAATCAAAGATAGGTGTGTAGGAATAATTGTCTCACTGACAGGTTCTTGAACACTGGGGCAAGTCTATGAGTGTGGCTGAGCCCCCCTACTAGAAAATACACTGTATTAATATTATTAAGTATTACTATCAAAGCTAGTGTCAATGAAAAATGTGTCTCTCTGCTTTTTGTCCTTGTATTTTGATTGGATGTTGGTGCAAAGTGTTTACAGATGACTCCAAAACTTGTGACAAAGACCATTTTTTAAAAAAAATTAGAGATTCATATATGACCATAACCACTCTGCTAAGCCAGGAATCAAACCACCAACCTTCCGATTAGTAGATGATCTGTTCTACCTCCTGACACCTCTGCATCTTTGGACTGTGGGAGAAAGCCGGAGTACCCAGAGAGAACCCACACAGACACATGGAGAACATTCAACCTCCACGCAGACAGGTCCCGGCTAGATGGTAGATTCAAACCCAGGACTTTCTTGCTGTGAGGCAACAGTGCTAACCACCATGCTACACGTGTATGTGTGTGTTTTTTTTCTGCTCCTACTTTTCTCGCACAAATTTCCATCATTGTTAAATTTTTATCACCTACACCTGTCTGTGTCTACATTCCTGCACATTTTACTCGCTGTCTTACAGGAACCACTATACATTTTATCATACTGTATTCCAGTTGTAAAAAACAAAAAGTAGCATCACCTGTGTGTTTCTTTATTGATGACAAAAAGGTTCTCTGCACAGAGAATCTCACAGCATTTTCAGAAGTTGAGTCAATTGTCTTTACTGGAGAGGACATTGCAGACAGTTGCTAGGAAAGCAGGGAGAGAGTGAAGGGGAATGGTACACAGGAAATGGTCTGGGGCAGGCTCAGACCCAGACCTCTGCAGTCTAGCTTCCAGTCCGTGGGTCACCTTCTCAACCAGGAGCTATAGCTGCTCCATCACTTCAGAATCTTGCAGTGAGTTTGAAGATGAAGAGACTGAGACTGACCATTAGTCAGCAAAACAAGCCAGTCAGCAACTAGCAAGGGTATAAATATGGATGACAAAAAATGGTGAAAGTGAATGGGCTTCGTGCCCAAAAAATGAGCTAGTACACATAGCTGCCAATGTGGTGCTACCAGGGCCAAGACAAAAAGGTATTTACTGGACATGATTGGATCTGATTTTTATTTTTTCATCCTAGACATCACCTAGAACAATCCTCATCAGGAGATGTTCGCTGATCTAAATTCTGCTCTGGATCTAATAGCAACAAAAATAAGTACTGCAATATGTGTCTACAAGATAGACAGGAAGACACAGTAGGCTATACACCCGTGAAGTGCAAGAAGTATAGAAGACGTCTTCCCCTTGTGTGTTTTATAGGCTGGCATGAATTTGCTATTTGTTCAGTGGAGCTGAACTTGAAACTGTTGATCTGTTCAATATTAAATTAAGTTAAACAAAGTAAACACCAGTAGTGATCAAAAACGCTGCTTCATTCATATTTGTTCAAGATAAACGTCTTTTTTTTCCACCCATATCTTGATTGTGATTGATTTTTCTTTTTTTAAAATTACATTTTATGACAAAAAAAGACAATTTTATTAATAAATGGGCTCTAACAGAGGTAAATACCAAATATGGGCTGGTTTGCTTGAAACTTGGATGAAGTAAACATCTGTTAAACATTTTCACAAATATTGTATGGCTGTATTGATTTAAAACACAAAAACTGTGACATGTCCACCAGAACCGTAAACACTGGCCATGTGAACATCACACAAGGGCTGCAAACTTGCAAGTGTTACCCAGAAGAATAATTCCATTATCCATACTTCATATTAAAAAGCAGTGCTTATGGTGAGACGGGAGGTGCAATGCCGCATCTGATGTATTTGTGTTGTTTTTTTGAATATCACAATTGTGACACCCTATTTACTGTGAACATAGATTTTTTTTCTCCTCCTTTCTTTCGATAGAAAATGAGCAGGCTCCCGCTTCAATGCCATTTCACAAAAGCACTACTTCGCATTTATATTCGGTCTCATCTCCACACACAGCTCAGTGAAAAGAAAAGTGACACCTGTGGGGTTGCTTATGGCTCATTTCTTGGTCTTGTCTCATATTCACCGCACACAATTCCATTAAACTGTGAGGTCTTTTGAGAAAGAGAGCATGCTCCCTCATGTGCAACACAAACAAATGCACCCTCAGCCCACCCACGCGCACACACACACACACACACACACACACACACACACACACACACACACACACGCACACGGCTCATTCTGTCAAGTTCAAGCACAGTTTGCTTCTTTGGAGAAGAGTGACAAATCACTGGCACAGAGCTACAAGTCCTGAATCCTAAATGTGACCACAGAGTCTGCTGTGAACGACCAGCTGTCAGGTTATCTGTGCGCATGGACAGTCGTGGATACAAATCGGAGATTTCTTCACCTGAGAGTGATGCAACCGGCTTTCTCTGCTGACACTGTTGCACTTCCACAGTATTAAGTTTGTCATGAAGAAAAAAAAAAAAGACGTCTCTGCTGTCAGTGGCCTCTTTATCAACAGCTGACAGACAAATTAATACCTCCAGTTACCACCATTGTCAAGTCAACAGAAAATGACAGAGTTGCTGACTGGCAGAGGCCGTTTCCATGGTGCTTTGAATCACGAGCGCGACCGGGTTTTTTTTGTGTGTGTGTGTGTGTGTTTTTTTTTTAATTCAGTCAATGACCGTCATCCACAAATCCTGAAAGCACTTTGGTTGTTGCACCTCAGATAATTTATTTCTGCATTAATGAGACTGATTAGGCTCTATTAGCCACACAGGGAGGAGGGAAGAGGAAAACACTGTGACCTCGGCGTCATGTATGTGTCTGCCCTTTGTGTAATGAGCTCCAGTTTGCCGTTTTAATGCACCCGATTTATTATGCAATGAATTCATTCACGGCCAGGATGACCTTCACACCAGTAGAGGACTGGACTGGATCAGGATGGAGAGCAGTGAACTGGTCTGAGCTGAGCTGGATGATACTGCAGCAGACAAAGCTGGACTGTAACATAACAAAGTGAAAGTGACTTGACCTGCATTAAGCGCACAGTTTCATTTACTGTGAGTGGGCGCTGCCAGGAGAGCTTCGGTATGAAGGGTGTGTGAGAAGATGAACAGAGTGTGGTGTCCGGCAGCTGATTAAATGGGGTCATATTCTGTTATTTTCTATATTTTGTCTCATATGCACTCTACTCTTGGATCCTGATGATGTCATAGAGAGGCGGTTTTGCCTAAGGTGGTCATCTCAGGCAAGCAGTTCTGTTTAAACTCCTGATTTTGTTTGGGACACCCAATACACGTCAGCAAGTTGCTCTTGGAGGGAAAGCGAGCTAAAAGATGCTGCCCCAAGGCCTTTTATTTCAAACTGAAAAGCTACTGTAGTAAAGTCCAAGAACACTGGTGTGGAAGTGAGCATAATAGAAAGAGCTAAGAGGCAGCTGAGCTCCTAACAAAGGGATACAAACGTGGCTTTACCCTGGTACAATTCCTGACTCTCATTGAAGTTAGCAACAGACTCTCAGACTAAAGAAAGCGGGCAAAACATTTTTAAAAGAGGCAGCGGCATTTTGATAGCCATCAAAGAAGTCTGTAGTGTGGTCAGGGTTTGATGTCTGTGAATGTGCTGAGGGTGTTAAAGAAAGTCCGTCTGTCCCGACTGTTAGGTGAATGCAGAGTTAAATTTGATGTTGATTCCACGTTTACTAGCGGGTCAATCGGACTCACAACAAAAGAAATACTGTTCATATTGTAGCAGTAGAGAAGTAAAGATTTTAATACATTCGCTGAAAACTAGTTTTGGTTGCTATCAGGCTGCAACTACTGGGTAATTAATACTAGATGCTTAAAAAAAAAAAAAGGTCGGCAGTCTCTCTTGCTGTGGTTGGGCTTTCATTAAATTTCTTTTGTTTTGATTTCTTTTGTTTTAATGTAAATTTAAACAAAAAAAAAAAACGTCATGAATCATTTCTTGTTCATAAATTTCTCTTTGCTTGAAGTCCAGGCAGGACTCCCAGCAGACGGCGACATCACAGTTTTAATGTAGGCTCGACTATTTCAGGGGACCAGTTTAATTTAATGTAGAAACCCTTTACGCACACGCACACACAGAATGTTATCTATAACACACTCACGTACTAAAGGATGGATCGGTGCAGTCTCGCTCCATCTACTGAGGGACTGTCACCGATAAAATTAGATTATAAAATAAAATGAACCTAAAAAGAGGATTTATATTCAAGTTACACTCTCTCATCAACCGATGGGGAAAACGTATATTTTAGCGCCACGTTTCATAGGCATTCATTTTCTCGTGCCACATATATCAAACTGTACGCGACTGGGAACATTTTTTATCCGCACGCCTCATTTTTCTTGTTTTTCCTTGCGGGCTGTTTTGGGGAATAATCCGTTATATCCTCCTTCACGGTTGTTTTGACAGCCAAGCGGTGCAACAAATTGCATCCCAGTATAGATGTTTTCCTCTGGCAGGTCGCTGTGTGACAGAGAGAAGCCAGAAGCTTTTAAATCTCACAAAAAAACCCAAAACAAAACAAAAAACCCTTCAATTTTACCATTCCCTGCTTCGGACTACTGAGTGAATCCTTATGTTTACTGCTGCAGAGCTCTCGCTGCCCCTTTGCTAATTAACTTGTCTCCCCCCAGTAAGAACACAGGCAGAAACAAACACACAGACATGCTGACTCTGCTGCAGAGAAACAGCAGTTTGCTGATTTAGCTCATTTCTGCAGTTGCGTCTGACTTTCTGCCTCATCGCCTAAATTTTAGGACCCTTCTCAACCTTTAAGGGTAAGTTTTGAAGAGGATAAACTTCACTAGAGATTCAGTTATTTAACTTTTATTAGAACAGGAGTGACACAAATCATGTTTTTCCTCGTGCTTAGCTGAGTAGCTAAACAAGCATATTGTGCATTCACAGAAGTGGAAGTGATGAGGATCTGCTCACGCCTGCAGGTTATTGTTGATGCCTGAATTATGTGGCTGGTTTAACTCTGCAGTGGCGGGCGGGCAGCTGCTGGAATGCAGATGCGTTTAAGATCTGCATAGCGAGGAGGAATTTATGCTGACGGCTTTACAATGCTCTACTGACTTGTGGTACAGCACTGC
The DNA here is from genome assembly GCA_015107715.1 of Tylochromis polylepis. Lineage (NCBI taxonomy): Eukaryota > Metazoa > Chordata > Actinopteri > Cichliformes > Cichlidae > Tylochromis > Tylochromis polylepis. The sequence continues at coordinate 9,807 of VVHJ01045325.1, forward strand.
AGATAAACCCTCTACTCACCTCCCATCTTGCTCCATCGCTCCCTCTCTTTTTTTTTTCCTATACACAGAAGTTTTTCACCACCCACGGCATACATCCATCTATCATCAACTCCCTGCCCGTGCCGCTCTCCTCTCTACCCTGAACTGTGTTCCCTCTTCCGATCTACCCTCATCTCTTCTCTCCTGCCAGCTTTCCCACCTGCGTTTTGTGCGTGCAGTTATTTGTAACCGCTCTTTATTTCCTCTTTCTTATCTGCCTCCCTCAGACGTCTCTCTCCAGCCTGAACATCCTCATTTTTCACTTGCTGCATCTTTAAATTTTCCTTGTTCCGTCGTTTATTTTTTCCTCCTTTTTTTGGCTCTTGTTTCCATCTCAAACTCACTTCTCCTTACACTTCTAATCTTTCCTCCATTTCCGTCTCATTGCTTTTGGGTTGCTGTTCCCATGTTGCTCTTCTCTTGGCTACAGCAGAAACAATCCTCCACAGCTCCGCACACTTGGCCCACTCTCTTCTTCTCTTGCATTTCTTAAATCTTTGTGCTCGTTTACAGTGAACCACACTATCATCCTAAGGTCTTGTTAAAATGTACAATTATTACTTTATTAAGCTGAATAAACAACAAACTAATTGATGCAGGAAGTTGTAACAATCACACTAGGTGTGTGTTAACCCATCCTGTTTTGTTTACCATTAGATCCTCATAGTGCACACGAAGTGGACTACAGACAGAGGCAAAGAGCCCGGGTCTGCCGATAACAATATGTCACCAGTTACTGCTGCTCTGAAGTGCTGCCGGGAGTCAGTGCTGGCAAGCGTCTGATGCAGCACAGCCCCAATCTGCAGTGATGCTGCTCACTGCCAGCAGCACGTCACATGAACAATAGTGGCACTGCAGGCTGCCTCTCATTGTAAATGGAGCCTCCAAACAGCAGCATGACCTCAAGCCCCGGAGATCTCCCCGAGCTGCAACCCGAGAGGCTGAGAAAAGGCCAGTGTGGTGTAAAATGTCCTCTGATGCAGGCGTCCTGTCGCGTTTGACTCCCCAATAAGCCAAAGCTTTGCGGCTTTCTGAGGAATCAAACAAACACAACAGGGGGAACCAAAAGAAAATTTAACTCATGTACACAGAACACTCAGACAAAGGAGTATTATGGCCACATTAAGAAAAAAAACAGATCGTTTTTTAGAATAAAGTTGACATTTTTAGATGAAAATAGAAATGTGGAGATTACAGTTCTTGCTTAAAGGGAAAATGGCACAGCTGCTATACCCTCTACAAAAGTTCTTAGTGTGACTTTGTTTCACTGACACTAATGACTTAGTGAAATTGTACTTTAAAATTGGTTTTAGTTACAAGGACATTTTGTCTCTTTTAGTACACACAGTGTGGTGATAAGAATAAGGACGCTGAAGGTGCAGTGCAGGAAGCTGCATCTGCTCAGAAGTTTAAAAAAGAAAAAAAAAACACTTGGAAGAGTTAGTCAGATGTGCACAAAATGAAATGTCTGGCAAAGGACAGATGCAAGGTTATTCATGGTTACAGCCTTGTGCAATAAAGAGGATGTATGTTGTATCACACACAATAAGGCAGCTGATCAATTTGTTTCACTAACTCATCTACACAGGGCACTTTGTAGAGGGTACAGCAGCAGTTTGTCTTAAAACAACTGTAATCATGCTTTATAAATCTTGCACACTGTTTCTCATGACAGCGGTGTGCTTTTGCTCTCGCTTAAAAGCCCAAACTTCACTCACTAATTATTTCAGCTCCAGGCAAGATGATGTGAGCCTTTGGTCAACAAGATCTATCCAGGAGTGTAGGATGAACTTTTAACAAGGTTCTTGTCTGTGCTCATGCAAAATCCCTCCACTGTTGCTTTTGTGCAGGTCCCAGGAGGCGTGCCATTCTGCTGTGCTGTCTGCTGTTCACAGACCTCCCGTGGCGGAGGCTGCAGCTAGTTTGGAGCAGCGGTTGCTCTTGTGAGAAAGGCATCATGGGTAAAACAACCCCCAGTATTTTGCCTGGTCCAAGCAATAGACCCCCAGC
>VVHJ01045327.1:0-19415 GCA_015107715.1 Tylochromis polylepis
AGACAAAACTTAATCTTAACTGAAAACACACTGTTTATTAAGGCTGGGAAAATAAATGCAAACAAAGGGCAAGGCAAATCAATAAGAAACTAAACATTAACCTAAACTGGGTAAACTAGAATTGAACATGAAAAACCTAGACAGGAATACCTGGGGCATGAAACATGGCATGGAACACAACAGATGACCTGACATTGAACAAAGGAAGACAGAGGACTTAAATACACACAGGTGATCAAGGGGAGTGGAAACACATGGGGAAACAGCTGATACAAATGACCATAACAACTGCACAGGGGAGTGTAAAATTAAACACACTGAACATAGGAACACAGGACTCCTACAAAATAAAACAGGAAACATGAGACGCAGACCTGACAATATGAACTTGACAACATGAGACACATGAACCACATGAAGGGCGAGGGCGACTAAACACAGGGGTGGAAGACACAAGGGGAAACTGCAAGATAACTATAACAAAGCAACCTAGGCAAAATGGAAATGAACTTAGAGAACCTAATAACTAAAACATAACCATAAACATTAATTTATAAGTAAACTCAAAACGCTGGGTCAAAAGACCCAGGATCGTGACAAAATGTTGTTTATGCAGCTGATGTTTACATGGATTTTTTTTTTTTTTATCAGGCTGGTTACCAGGGTTGCGACGACATAAAATATACATCTCACCAAATGACTGTACACCCTGAACCTAAGAGTAAGCTATGCAATTGTCAATACAGAGAAAATTCGAGCTGCTAAAACAGTAGTAGTGTGGTGTTTTTCTCTTCCTGAAATAATGTTACAGCCAAATGCTGGAACATTATTTAACTATTTTGTCTGAGTATGAATTCAGAAAGCTTTTTTAAGTACACTAAAGTGGATGAACAATAAAAGAACAATAACAAACTGGTTCAGTTGATCCACTGCGCTTATGGGTACGAAAATAATTCAAAGGTAAGGAGACTAGTTAAGGGGGTGGTCATATTGCCTCTTTATTGAGGAAACATGATGATGATCATTTTCTTTATCTGTCTGATAACGAAACCACAATGGTGAATTTAATGAAACTTGGTGGGGAGATGGAACATGGGGAAAGAAAGAACTCATTAAATTTTGGGGCAGATCGGGATTGTAGTAGGTTACTTGTCTCGGTGGAGGATGTGAGCTCCAAATGCAGACCTTCTCATCATTATTAATGATGAGGGAAGCAGAAAAAAAACAACAAAAACCCCAACAGTTTACTGTCCCTGACGCAAAATTTTAAGCTGAAAGCAGGCAAAATTTATTCTGAGGGTGAAGGGAGCTACAGCTCTGCAGACTTACTGCAAAAAATCCTTTCTCTGGCACACAGTCACCATTAAACAAAAATTAAAAGGAAGAAAATAAAAGTGATGTCTTCCCTGTCAGGCTGTTTATAATTATGCAAAAGCAAACTTAATTAAAAAAAATAATTTCAGTATGCTTACATGTCTTTCCCTCATAAATGCGTACAAATCTTTGAGAAACTGGTAATATAAAACCCAAATTGGAAGGGTAGGTATTGTCTCTCTGGCTGTTCTTTTGAAAGTTATTCCGAGTACAAGGTTCCACCACATTAGGCAGAGATCAAAGGGTCTATTCCCCCTTTTCAAGTGTCCTGAAATGCCACTAAGTGACGCCATGTTAGAGAAATTATCCAATAACTGCTCAGTCATGCTGGTCCTGATGGTGCATTCAGGAATACTAACATCCATTCACTTCCTTGCACGAGCCTGTCCCTAGGTGCCTGTTTATTTCTGTTTTACCGCTTTTTCCCTCCTGTGCTCATTCGGCTTTCTCTTCAGGCTCATGCCAATAGCTTTTGACAGTGCACCACAAAGCTCTGACAACAGACCTCAATGAAGAGTAAGCTTCTCTTGCCTCTTTAATCATGTACACTAATATATCTCTAATCTAGCCTTCACAAGAGACATACCAATCCTGATGCTCACGTACCGTTCTAGGTTGCTCTCATTCTCTCTTTCTTTCACTGACTCTCTTTTAGTGCATTTGGCACAAGGCCTGTGGTGTCTTCCTACTAGCTTTAGTCTATTGTTTCGCCTTGGCTGAGTTGATGAAGAGGCCCTAAGAGAGCCAGGCAGCGCCAACTACAAGTGGCTTGATCCGACAGGGCCTGACTAGTCCGGCTCAGCTCAGTCCACAGGATGTCTCTGTCGTACTTAACGCCACAGCAAAAGGGGATTTTCAGCATTCTGTTTGTCGGAGGGATCCTTCTGAAGCAGCTGTGTACATAGTTAGTGGGTGACACGGCGTGGGCTGAGGGTTGAGGTGGATGGATATAGCTTTAGGAAAACGTCTGTCTGATGTGAACCCAGCTTTGGGGAAATGTTTGTGTGATGTGACATTGCGGCATGCATCTCAGCATGTGGGGGCTATGAGGGTTGGCTGAAGGCCAGACACAGATGAACCCTGCTAGACAAGCGGAACATGCTCCCAGCAACATCTTCAGTCTGGTCCCAGCTGTGTGTGTCATACTTAATCCTGGAACCAAAGGGACGCATTACTTCATGCATATAAAAATCATGATAATTCAGCCATTAAAATGCTGCAAGTCCTTATTTGTGTCATTCCCCCAGTTGCCTTGTTTATGTTTATCCAAAAACCGCATGGCTGCTTATTAGGAACCACTTCTGCATACATAAGTAGTTTTCACTCTGTGGGCCACTTCATTTGTTTCGCTTACATTTCTTTAACTAATAGTTTGCGACATAAAGACTTGAAAGCACCTCGCTTTCCTCTCACCAGTCTGTACCTTCCTTTCTTTGTTGTGAATTTATGCATGGCTGATGGTATCACACGGACTTCTAGCATCACAATGCACAGCAGTGGGGTCAGTCTGCTGACAGGACATCAACAGGAATGGATATCCACACTTCCTGTATGCAGTGGGCACCCACACACTCTCCTTTAATCAGTTCATCACTAGATCTGCATGAGCTGCTATCCTCTCCTTCTTGAGACAACCAATGTAGTATCCATTTTCAGCCTCTCTTTCGCTCCACAATCATCCTCTCTATTTCCAATGTCCTCTTTCTCCTATTATCCCCTCTTTCTCTTATCTCTCAATCAGAGTATCATGCTTTCAGCTGAAGTCTATTGGCACAGATATCCCCTCTGTTCCACCTTCCTATCTCCTCTTCTTTCACTCTGTCCTTCAATTATCTTTTGAGTTCTATCACTCATTTCCATCTCTCAAGCTCTCTTACAGCACTTCAGTAGAGACAGAAATAAAGTCATCATACTCGGGTCAGAGCATGTGGTACACTGTCTTGTCTTTAGAATCTTAAGCCAAGCCCATTTCCAAACGAAAAACAGAAACTGATAGATTTAATGCGTGGACAGATTTGATGCTACTCAGAAAATCATTCTGAGTAGTTTATCCGTGTGTGTGTTGTTTTCCTGAAGGGAGGTTTGAATGTGGGTAGTGATGATTACATGGAATATCCAGCTGAGCTCTGTCTGCCTCAGGTTTAGAAAAATGAGCAATCACAAAGGGATAAGTAAAGAGATTATGTTGTTGTACCATTCAGCAATAATTGTGCTGTCCTATATGCCGGTCAATGGTATCTTTTTTTTCTTGACAAAATCTGAACTAGAGGTTTATCCTCACAGTGAATATGAAGATGACTTCCGATCAAATTCACAGCAATTTAAAAATCATTTAAGCCTTTGGGGCGTTAAACTTTCTATGCCATAATTTAGCTGGTCTCTTCTTTTCTTTTCTCCCACAGTAAATTTCTCTTTCTCTGTATCTTGTCTAATGTTTCATCCATTAGACAAGACAACCCCTCAGAGTTTCAGGAACTGCATAACAATGTATGAATATGGATATGAATATGTTCCCTACAGAAAGCTCTCTGTTTGTGTTTATGTCAGACTCCCATTACTGTCAGTGCCGATCGGTCTCATGTTTCAAAGTTGCCTTTAGTGCTAAAGCTAAGGCATGCATACATTAATGGCCCATTTAGCAAAGTCAGTCTTTTTGGTTAATATCAACCACCCATTTTTGATGTGTCAAACACAGTATGCAGTTACACTTCTTAAACAGTCATTGATACCCACAGGGAAATTGACTTACTGCATAAATACAACATGCATTTAGATTTTGGTAAGATGCTGTAAATTCAGTCAGGTTATGCTACCTATTCCTCGCTGAGACTTACATTATGGTTCCTTCTGCTCTTGCTTTTTGACTTCTGTTATTGTTTTCCTGCATTAAATAACAGTGTGCTGATCAAACTACTGAAAGCCTGTACTACACTAAAAATTAACTATCTCATTGATAACTCTAATAACTAATGATGAACCCTTTTTCTGGGTGGTGAATGAACTGAACTTTAGTAATCTGCAATCTTGTAAAACCACATTCATCTAAGGGTGTTATGTTTTTCATCTCATATTAAATGTGTCAAAAAGAAAAAAACCCAGAATCATGTGTGACATCATATATACTTTGGTGTGATACAGCACAAACTATATGCAAATGCATAGCCATAGTCAGATAAGCAGCTGTGGAAATTCTTCGCTGCTCTGTCATGTTGGACAGGCTGTGTTAGGGTTATAGGAAGAAAGGGATAACATTCAATGTAGTTTTTAAACAAAGCACAAAGTGTGTGCTTAGATAGCGAAAATATATCAAGTGATCTAGCTCACTTCCTCCTCCAACATCAATTGAAAATATAAACTAAACCTTTACCAAAGCTTATTGTTTCCAGTCTCAATCAAGACACTAAAGAGCAGCATTTGAATGCTTGGATGGACTGATGATGCATTTGTTGAAACAAACTATGTACTTCTCTGTGTGTGTGTGTGTTGGTTTTTTGAAATTGTTATTTTATTTATTAATTTATTAAATAGTTAGCTGTTTTTACTGCACTTTAACTGTTAAAGTGAAAATAATTACAAATAATTAATAATTAATTTGAAAATTTAGTCTTTAATTGTTAATAAACAGCCTGCCAGTACTCCTGTCTATTTTTTAAACATTTGCTTGTTTTTAATGTGTTTTGTTGATTATGAGGATATGAACTTCTGCACTTACTTAAGTCTTAAGATTGCTCTTGGCAATCAGGGGGGAATATAATCATTATAACTGAAACACAGCAATAACTACTTACATTTCCCCCCCCCAAAAAAAGTCAAATTTTGCTTTTCCCTAAAATACAGGGACACCATATTGACCCCAGAATAAAATATGATTTGATCACAGACCCTCTGTTGCACATAAAAATAGCCTGACAGTGAAGATCTAAAGCACAGAGTGCGCACACTATAAAGAGCGCTTTCATTGCTACATTTATGTATTATTTTCACTCCAGCGCTATTGAACATGAGGGTTCTCCCTCAATGTATTTTCTAGGATTTTAAATAAATGAAATGATCACAAGTGTTAATCTGGTGGGGTCATGATCTCTTATAATAGTAGTTTCGATATTAATTTGCCCATTCATAGCTCTCCAACCTGGATGGTGAAAAAAGGTTTTCCTCTGCAGTCTGCCAGATACTGTTAGGTCCATAATTTGTTGGCCAAAGGCACAATTTTTGAAGTTTTGCCACTTTACACCACCATAGTGTTGAGTTAAAAATCAAACAGTCAGTGTTTGAAGTGGAGACTTTAAGCTTTAATTCAAGGGCTTTTGCAGAAAAAAGACAGAAAGAAAGAAAAAATAGAGGGTCCCCCATTTTCAGAGGCTCAAAATTAATTGGACAACTGACTGACAAGAAGTTACATGGACAGATGATGTCCATTCCCTTCTTATTTCAGGACAAATGAAGGAGACTTCATATCTGAAGTTAATTCAAAGTGTTAAATCTGTGCTTTCTAACTTTCTAATAATATAATTTTAAATATGAGGGCCAAAGACATTTTAGAGCAAATGATCGAAGTGGTCTTTCAGCTGAAAAACCAAAATGAACCTATAAAGACAGTAAAAACTTCAGGAGTTGCCGAATCACCAATCTGGACCAACTCAGCAAAACCAAAAGGCCTGAAAGACCACAGAAAACAACTGAAGTGCATGAATGAACTATTTTCATGGTTTAGAAAAGCAACTTCACAAAACACTTTCGATGAGGCAAATGTATCATTGCCAGTGTCTACAACCATGCCTTCATCAATACATGTAAAACATGGTGGCTGTATAGTTACCAGTGGAACAGGGACACTAGTGTTTATTGATAAAACTGCTGACAGAAGAAGTCAGTAAGTCACCTGATCTCACCTATAAAGAACATGCTTTTCAGGAACAGAAGACAAAAATAAAGGCAGAGAGACCCACAAACAAGCAGCAACTGAAAGTGTCAACAGTAAATTCTCATCTCGAGGGAGCAAAAAGCATCTGGTGATGTCCATGGGTTCTTGACTTCAGGGAGTCATTGACCGCAAACGATTTATATAAATGATGTTAGTTTCTCCAATTACTTTTGTACCTCTGAACATGTCAGTCTGTCCTGCATAAACGTGTTTTGTTTCTTAAGCCCTCAAAAATGCCTAAAAGATGAAACTATTGACTCATAATTGATCTTAGGTAGCTTATTAGCATTAATTAATTAGCTCCAACCTTTTATTTGACAACAGAATATCTTCAATATTTAGAGTATCTTGTTCCCAAACAGAATTTCTGGCTCACCCAGATGAAATATACATGAATGTCAGGGACTTTGCTGTTTTTACTCATTGAAATACAGCAGCAGCAGAATGGATTGTTGTGGTGCCCAACACTTGCCACTTCTGAGAGGCGATCTAAATATTTGTGGCCTAAGACAGACAGAAAATGGGCATGTCTGGGCTGCAGTTCTACAGCCTGTTCAGTATGTTGGAACGTTTTGCCCTCTAGGGGTAAGTCAGTCAAGTAAAAATTATGAAAAAAGAGTGCTTTTTAAAACCACTTGTGATATCATTAATGTAATTGTTTGAGATCTTCACGATAACTGAACAAGAACCCACCTAGAAGTCAAATAAAAAGCAAACAAATTACTTTCTCTGATAGGGAGAGAAAAAAAATAATACTGCAGTTTAGCCTCAAGAAGGAGATTTTGGTTGTCTCTTGTTCCTTGTGGGCTGCTGACTTGGACTCTGTCACTGCAATTACAAATTTCACTCTCATGCCTTTGACTGGATGCAGATGCCAAGTAAGTGACACATTATTTTTACTGTCTTGCCAATTATGAGTCAACCAAGTGGTCATTTTCTGCTTTGTGTCTATTATAAAGTTAAGCATCCTCCCTTTGGATATCTCACAAACAGCTTACTTTTTATGACAGGCCACAAGTAGCACTTTTAAATATTGGTGTTTTTCTCTTTGTTATTTTCATATTTTGCATAGTGTGCTTGGCACAAATGTGTGAGGAGAGGCACGGAGAGTAGTTGTAGTTTCATTCAAATGAGATTGCACAAAAGCAAAGTGTTTTTATTTTGGTGAAAGCTGGGAATACACACAGAAAAGAACCAGGTTCTGTCAGTTCTCAATGAGCCACGACTCCAGGAACAATGCTAAAAATTAAAATAATACATTTGAGTTAGCATTTACAAATGAGGAGATGCAAGTTCAGAAAAAAAAATTCAATAGGGAGTTGGAAATTAATAGGTGATACTAAGCATCTACATGTGCTTTATACTAAAAGAAATATGACAACCGTTTGCTTTAGTTACTTTAATTAAACATGCCTGTCTAAAGGAAGCAGGACAGCTTGGTGATAAATCTGCAGCCTCTAATTTGAAAAGTAGAGCACTGGGCAGAGCCATTGTGTGCAGTGATTCACTGTGTTTACATTGATTAAATCATGTGCAAACAGAAGTAGGCTGCTGCAGAATAACCACACAGACTTCTGCGCACATCAGACTGCTCAATTAGAGCTTTGTCTTTCTGCCAGTGTATGTGACGCCCTGTGGATGCAACGGTCAGAAGCAGTTTAGGGTAAAAAGAATAAATAAAAAAAATTAGACATGATTAAAAGTTCACACTGCTCTCACGTCTATTAATTCTCTTCTGCCCCCCTCTCCTATCTGAAAACACCAGATTACCAGCAGGTACCAGCAGTCCCATGTCTCATGGCCTCCTTTTCTGTCTGGCAAAAGTGTTGTTTCACTTTCAGTTCTTGAAAAGCATTTTAGCTTTTATGTGATAGGAATACGAACAAAAAAAGTTTTTCCTTCAGCCAAATGTAGTAATGGCTGAAATAAATTATTCCTATTGTGTTTTTGATTTCTATAGTTAATGTACAGCCAAAACATTAGTTTAAATACAGCAGATCACTAGAAAATACAACTGGGCGATATCACACATCTCCAGTATTTGTTATTGAATGCCACACCATCTGTTTTCAGCTGCGGATTGTTTTGCCTTATTACATTCACGTCAAACTCTGCATTATTCAGACAACATTATTTTCCTGCTTGGAGAAACTCTTTTTTTTTAGTGAGTTATTTTCAAAACGCCACTCTGATTGCCAGATCTGTTCAAAAGGTATGAGAGCAGTAATGAGACTGTCTGAGAAGTTTAATGTTTGTCCCCACAGCCCTCCATCTTGTTGTCTGCTTTAGCTCTTCCCTCACTGATTCATGATTTTGATTAGCCCATCCAAAGCATCTCCCCTTCATCCAACAATGCCTGGCATCACGCAACAAACTTCGCTTTTTGTAACAGCTCAAAAAACTGTGTCTAAATGGGAGAGCTTGAAATTTGGGAGATAGGAGTAATTCACCTTTGTGTTGAGAGCAAAAAAATAAGACTGATGCTCCTCTCATGTCTCTTGGGATGAACAGCTAGCCTGACTCTGTAACAAAAGGCCATCTTCCAGCACCTCTAAACTGCAGGTGTACAGCAGCTAGATAGTTTCAGGGTTTTTTCATATATACAGCTGCCTCACTTTGTTCAATTTGTTTTATATTTGCAAATATCTTAGATTCTACGGCATTTTGAACAGTGCTGTGCAAAAGTCTTGAGTCACACCTTAGGTGCAGCAATTTGTAGCATGTGTATAGATTTAAATGGAAATACAGTATATAAGGCAAAACAAGCTTGAACACCAAGCTCGAAAGTCAATGTTTACTATGACCACCTCAGCACAGCCTGAACTCTCTTAAGCAAGCTTCTTTTCATGTCGTTCAGCAGTTCTCAGGAATAGTTCTCCAGGCTTCTTGAAGGACTTCTTTGGATGTTGGCTGCCTTTTGCTCTGTTCTCTGTGAAGGTGATCCCACACTGCTTCAATAATGTTGAGGTCAGGCTCTGGGAAGGCCAATTCATGACCAATAGTCTTTCACTGTGTGTATTTTTCTATCCAGGTATCTATCCAGGCTTCTACTGCATTGACACTGTGTTTGGAAGCGTTGCCATACTAAAAAAAAAAAATGCAGCAATTTCCAATTAGGTGCATTCCAGATAGTGTTACATAGTGGGTCAAAATCTAATGGTACTTTTGAAGAATCCACAACACCACAGCTTGAAATGCAACCACGATAAAGCCTTCACCATGTTTTACAGGTGGCTGTTGGCACTCACTGTTTATACCTCTCTCCTGACCTCCGCTCTACATATTGACATTTATTTGAACCAGAATTTTCGGATTTGGACACATCACTCCATAAAACCCGTTGACACTTATTTTCAATTCAGTTCTTGTGTAACTGGCATACTTCAGCCTTCTCACCCTATTTTCTTTTTGTTAAGAATGGCAGCCACCATTTTTGATGAAACTTCAGTGAACAGTAGATAGATAAACTGAAGGTCCTGTGTTAGGTCTTTGCTGGATTATTTTCTTAAGAGCATTATTTCAGATACTTTTGATCTGCTGTAGATAGTTTTTCAGGCCTGACCCTTTATGTTTTGTCCTCTAGTTGTCCAGTTTTTTTCAAATTTTTAGGGATTGAGTGTGCTTGAATGATTCCTAGGTCAATTTTAAGGAGCTTACCAAATAAGTAAAAGTTACTATGAAGCAAGTAATATACGAAGTCTGAGTGAAAAAAACACTAAAAAACTTTCAGAAAGCGACTACTGGAGCCCACCTTAAAAAAATTACAACAGAATCCTCGTTTTACTTCCTTGGAAGTAAAACATGGAACCAGAAATGAGGGGTGGCTCGAGCTGTTTGCACAGTACAGTGAATAAAACTTGGTCAGTTGCAAACCACTCATTCCCAAAGTTTAACCTATACAATCAAAAAACACCTCACTCAAATGCAAGAAAACCTGTAAAACTGCAACAAAAACCTCAAATGGTTTCCACAGTGCTTGGATACTCAGCATTCAGTCTCATCATTTATCTCGCCAAACATTTCTGTATTGATAGAGGAAATATATTTCAGGGTGACAGCGCACCGTTGCCCACTAAATGGTTTGAATAGCACAACAACGTTATTATTCATGGATAATGATAACAAATGGACATTCATTAGAGGTTCTACAACCTACACTATATATCTCAGTAACATGACAACACTGTCTGGTTTGATTCTTCACAAAACAGGAAATTATACTTTTAACTCTTTCAACACTTTGGCTGTGTAACATCTACTAGCTAAATGCCAATAAAAAGGCACTTCTATCTTTCTGTAGATACACTTTGTCAAGAAGAAAATACATAACCTCAGGTTAAGAAAGACAGTGACACTGCTGCTCACTGCTGTCTCAGAGAAGTGGTAAGAGTTCAGTTACATGCACAGTGGCATCCTGGAATAAATAGATATGATTTGCAAGAAACATTTTTTTTCAGTAGTTTTGGTATTAAAGTTTAAGCTGAGTCCCCATTAGCTCACAGAGGATATGAATTAGAGGTATAAAACACATATTTTGCCATTACATGCTGTTAAAAATATTTTACTGTGCTACACATCTTGAAAGTTGTGAAACTCATGATTCATCTAAACTGCAAGAAAAACCTCAAATGGTTTCCACAGTGCTTGGATACTCAGCATTCAGTGTCATCATTTATCTCACCAAACATTTGAAAGTTGTTGATGGACTCACATTTGTACAAAGCTCTTCTAATCTTACTGTCCATTCAAGGTACTTTTACACTGTAAGTCAAATTTACACACACCCATAAGCATACGGTGGTTTTATCTATCATTCACTCACTCACATACCGCAATTTGAGGTTCAGTATCTTATCTCTACTCAACCTTCTCTACTTCCTGAGCCAAAGCCACCACTTTACACATCTACATTTCCATTTTCCTTTTTACAGCGTTGCCTTCTGGGAGGAACATATATAAGTCTAAATCTGAGAAAAACAGAACAACACAGTGGTAAATGTGGAAAGATGCAGTCTCCATCCTGTGCCTTAAACACCCTGGACAGACAGTGTTATGGCATGTGTTGCTGAGTCTGTCTGCATTTAATTCACAGCTTACCACTTTAATAGCTACAGCACCCTGCTCTCTGCTGAATACAGTGGCCATTCTACCACCTGAGTCAGACTATAATAGCTTGTCCTGAGATATAGCTGTTCAACTGCCTCCTACAGATGAAGCTGGATGGAGAGCCAGTGTCTAAGGCAAAATGCTCATTTTCTCAGCATGGGGTTCGTTGGCTCAGCTCTGTCTGTGTGTAACATAGATGTGGCTGGTAACGGATACTGTTCAAAAAGGCCCACTAAATCTCTGGTCGGGTTGAAAGAAATCCTCTGTGTTTATGAAGTCTCAGTACTAAAGCATGCCCAAGAAGCAAAGCCACATATCACCATGGAAACCAAACAGCCTGGGGTTTCAACAGGTCATACTTATTATTATTTACTTATTATTACATGCATGCATTAGAGCTTAGATATGTTTAGTAACTAAGTAAGACAAAAAAAGTGAGAAAAAGAGCAGAAGTCATCAAAACAGGATGAATTAGTAAGAGAAATAAATGAACGTGAGAGAAAGGGAAGAAACTTAATTATAAATCAGATCAATTCTATTTTATTTATACAGCAATGCTCATGACATATATAGTAAGGCCAAGACCTTATAGTACTCAGCTGTTTCCTATCAGCAAGCATTTTGCAGTGGGAAGGAAAAACCAAATTTTAAAGAGGAAGAAACCTCAGACAGAACCAGGCTCAGGGAGAGTGACCATCTGCTGAGACCCGAGAAGAAGAAAACACACATTACTTCCCAAGCATGCAGCATATGTGAGTGAAAAAGTGTCTGTGAAAGAGAAGCTGTCATTTCACCCCTCTGAGAGTCAGTGTGATGTAGAGTCTGAGTGTCTTAGCCATGCTAAGGGCTCTGTGAGCAATAGCTTTAAGGTAGATTCTCATATAAACAAAGAGGACGGGTCAGTAATTGACAGGTAATGTTCAATATATAGGAAGAAAAATAAGAAACACCCGACCCAAAAATAGAGAAGAGCTGAAGTCCTCCATCAAAGCAACCTGGGCTTCAATGACACCTTAGCAGTGCCTCAAGCTGATCATCACCATGCCACTCCACACACATTTCCGGATTCAAAAACATGTTTTTCATCCTCAGTAAACACGAAGCAATGATTCTAAGTAAAATTCAGCTGAGGTATTTAAACTTAAAGGTTTATTAATTCAAATAATTAATCATCAATGAAAAACGTGCTTGGTATCATTTAATTAACAGTAAATTTTACATGGTACTTACATAGAATTTACATGTATTCTAATGATTTAAATCAGCATTTTGAGCACAGCTAATTTTTATAACTGTTTATTGTGAATCATTCTTTGATTGATCTTAGGAAATAAACTAATAATTTGAGATACTGGATTTCTGCTTTTAATGAGTTATACATAATACATACATAATAATCATCATCAGAATATCATAATACATGAACAGAATACAATACCGTTTTGAATTAAACTCAGACAAAAAAGTTAATGATTTTTTATCCTTTCTTTGTCATAGAAATAAAAGGTTACTTCTGAAAAGTAAACCTGGTATTGAGTTGCTACACTAAATGATTAAGATGCAGTCTTATTTTCTCTCACCCCATAGCAATAATGAATAGTTTTTCTATTTTGCTTGCAAATTGTGCTTTTATATAAAAGATCAAAGAATGCAACTGGAAAAGGCATATTATTTTTCTTCAATGCAAAAAACTAAATTCACTTAAAAGTACTGTAGGGTATTAGAGAGCCACAAAGTGATGGGTAATAATGCTGCTGGCTATTATTTTTTCCATTTTAGTTGCAAAAGCTCATTACAATTTAACTGAACAAAACAAATAAATATGGAATGGGGTGATGTCTGAAAAAAATGGTATAGGGGAAAAATTATGCTATGCTTAAAAGAACATCTCCACAGTACACAAATGATGTGTTCAGAAATGATCATTTCAAGATCTGAAACGATTTACTGCTTTCAAAGGGAGACTGTCAGAGTTTGCAGTCACATCCAAGTGTGGGCTGTCAGAAATGTCCAGGTCCAGTGTTTTTTAAAATCTAATGATACTGGCATTAATTTTGAAACATTTTGTTCTGTACTATTTCAGCCATCATCCAATCAAGTAGCTTTATGAGTTTGTAGACACTTAACGTAATGCCAGAGGGTCACAACTTCATGCTTGTTCTCCCCAGCTCCACACCAAACCGCTCCATTTATTTTCAGTTTCTCTCTGCAGTGTCTGGTAACATGGTTGTGCACTGAGATGGTCAATAATGAGACAAATGTCCTCTTAATGCATACAGAATCCTTTTGAGACATTCTGACAAGTAGGATGTGTTTAGTGCTGTGTTTCTGGCCATCCAGTAAATCCAGTATTCAGATGCTAGTGCGCGAGTGGGAAACTTTTTTTTTTTTTTCCAGAGGGCCACACTGGCTAAGATAAATTAAGGGCCACACATTGAATAATCTGAGCTGAATTATTTTAAACTCAATCAGTCTGGTAGCTATGGCAGATCATTTTACAGTGAACTATTTTTCAGCACAGAAATGCTGATCACTTGTTTCAAAATGCAAGAACTTCTTTATAGAAAACATAAACTTTTAACAACTTTATGTAAGATTACTTACATAAAACAATCCATTTAACCTTATGTCAACTTTTTAAATTACCATACATTTTACATGCACCACTGCAAATGTCCACGATGAAACACACTGCTCTATGTTATACATATATAATAAGTTAGGCACGAATGACATATGTCGAATGTGACACGTGAAACATGCAAATGTAGAATGTAACATTGCATTTGCTAAATCAAAAGAATTTATAATAAATGTTTTTTCAAACCATATAGATGTTAATAATCGCTGTATGTGTGATAATGTTTGTGCAAAGCTTTGCTGAGATATAATACATACAGACATATATACACTACAATCATTACAGTAAGATAAGCAGGTTATTTTATAATCATGAAAATGTACAATTTACCATTAGAGTACATGGATCAAAAAATGAATCAATGACAGACACTTATAATGAATAACTTCATGTTCATATTTCTGAAAATTAAACTCAAATCATCTCTGTTCTCTAATTACTTTTCACTGTTTTCACTTGTGTATCTACCTCAGAGTTTAATACTACTTCAGTATGGACTAACATGCCTGAATGAGGAACTTAATAGGCTAGTATTTATTGTTTATGAACATGCACAGGGTCCTATACATTACATCAGTGATGAAATAACTATCATGATGCCTGATGTTGAAATATGCAGAGGACAGATGTCTAGCCATCAGTGAGAATCTGTAACATGTTCTTCAAAGAAGAACATGCGTGTCTGTTTACACACATAAGAGGAGGGAATATCAGTAAAGTGCAGTACAGACTCACTGTGCTTCTCTTAACCTCAAGAAGCCAGCAAATATTTTTTTAGTGACTGCTTTGTCGTCCTGCATTGGCTTTCCGAATATGTGCCACATGTGTGCTTTAGTGACTCTGAGGCCCTCTAGTCACTATAAACTCCTCTACATTCATCAGCTTGTCACTGACTTTGCCCTTATGTCCTTCAGTGTTCAGATCAACCAGCAACCTCTGGGTCTGAAAAAATGAAGTCACACAGGAGTACCAAAAACTGCACTTCCTGAAAGGCCCACTGGCTTCCAAACACAGGCAGTATAAAATATGGAAATATTCTACAGAAACATTAAGGCTATTTAATGCCATCTATCCATTTTCTGCCTATGGTCGATGCCTGAGCCACAAAAACTGGGCCCGTTTGAAATGAGCCCCTCACCAAATACTGAGCATCTCACCCTCCCACTCTTCAGAGGAAGATCATTTATGCTGCATGAATCCACAGTTTCATTTTTTTTGGACACTACCCACAGCTAGTGACCGTAAGTGAGGGTGAGGATGTTGACTTCACTTTCACGTTCTCTTCATCCTAACAGAACACTACACCTATTACATTACTGCAAACACTGCACCAATCCATCTGTCAATCTACTGTGTCCTCACTTGTGACTCCAAAAATCTCCAAAAATGGTCTTGACTGACAGAGAAACTGTGTAAACGCTATCCCGCAACCGTCACAGGCAACTGTTCGAGCTGCAATGCTGTCTTCTCTCTGAGTTCTCAGATACTTATAAAAGTTATACTAGTTGGCTAACAACAATAGCCACCCCCAGCGCTTCCCATTTACCAAGCTGGTGACAATGAAAATAAAACAGACTTCACAAACCAGTGGCTGACATCACCGTGACTAGATCCATATTTTCCACCTTCTATGCTTCTCAAGTATAATTAACCCATTTTGAAACTCCTGTTGCAATACAGTTTAAGCACTTTATGAGGAAAAAGGGAAATATAATTTGGTTTTTAGGAAAAAAACAAAACAAAAACAAACAAACACAACTTGGCTTCAAAATAGGAGTGTACAGCAAAGAATAACAAGCCAGTGTGTAGTACGTCTTGATGCATGCTCAATCATCCAGGTAAGGAAATCCCAACAAGTTGAGTCTGTTCATCTGGACGTAGCATTTTCAGTGGGAGAAATGTTTCATCACTCATCCAAGTGACTTCTTCAGTTTCAGCTGACTGCAGGTTTCCCCAACCTTGTAAACAGTACCTTTGCACAATGACTGAAACTAGCACAGCTGATGAACAGTGGGCTGTCAGGTCAGTTTCTTGATCATGCTGTGTGTAATAATAATAATAATAATAAAATAAACCTCATCAGAGCTGAGAAAAACAGCAGAGTGGCATAGGGTTTTAGCTCTTTTAATAACATTCATGTGATCCTACTGCTTTAATCAACTAAAACTTAATTTATTAAGTTCAAGGAAAAAAAACCCCATTATGCTTAACAGAACTGTTCCAAAGAGTCTGCAGTGTAACTGTAATAAACAAAATATAAATCCTACTTGTAGGAGGATCAAGCTGTCACTTTATGGGGGTGGTTTCTACCAGTTTATATATAGATACATTTGTGTGTATGTTAGATTACATATTTTATTAAATTACTTTGCAAGAGCTTCTTATCTTTACTGTCACCTCCAACAGTTGGAGAACAGAAAACAGGCCTCAGAATAGCATAAAAAAAACTTTTAACAATTCATCTAAATGCAGAGGTACATGGAAAACTTGAGTTTTTCTGCGTTGTGCTTCTGTTTTGCAAAAGTTACTCAAAAGTTCCAAATAAACAATTACAATACTTCCAAACGGATCCTGTTACATCTTCCAGCAGCCAGTGTTTAGAACATCCTGACACAGTCCAGGTCAGGAAAACACCATTTTGCTTGAAGCGATACTATTCTCTCTCTGGCAACCCTTTGCTTTCCGTACATCCCTTTCCTTATGACCGTCCCACCGGAGATGGATATGAGTAGTGATACGAAGCCAGATGGGGGCAGAGCTATGAATCCAGACGAGAGGCAGTAAAACTTTAGAGGTCCGTTGTTAGCTGTGAGAGGAGATACTGCATGCTACTGTGTGTTAAATGAAGCATCAACCATCAAGCAACACACTAATAAATTTTTTGGGGGAGTTTTATTTTTTGAGTACACGTGATTATGTGTATTCTGAACAAATGGATGCAAGACCGCAAAATAAACAGTTTTTGAAATAAAAACAGGAGCTGCTCGCAAGATACGCTTGTAAAAAGTTAATTACAACACAAGCAGATTATGAGGAAAAAGGGAAGTATAATTTAATTTTTTGTTTTACAGCTAAATCTGCTGTATAAACACAAGTGAAATCATGAGATATTTATACCCATCGTGAGATGATGCAACAAAAACTGACAAGAGTATTAGAAAAGAGGGAAAAAAATGCCTCTGTGGTCTGAATGGATTTATTTTGAAGTTAAAACAACAACTGGATTTCAGTAAGTTGCATCAGTAAAAGACACCATTCAGCGTTCAAAGTCTAATCCCAAAATTGAACAAGTTGATGCGTTTCATGCTCTAACAGTTGTCATTTCTGCTCAGATCAAATGTGACACAGAGTGTACTCTGTAAAAGTGAAGCAAATACAGTTACAGGGTTGGATGTAGCCGTAGGCATTGTCACAAAGCCCCATTAGCAAAGTTCCTGCTTGAGACTTTCAGTGCTTGCTGTCTGTGATATGAATGATATTCACATAATGTAAAATGCCAGAGACAGGTTTGACAGGGAGGAAGGAATTGAGTTTTATGCGTACATTTGCACATCATGTGTGTATACAACTCTTTTAATTAATCAATGTTCACTATACACGCATCCAACACATCCATCTGCATGATTGTATGAAAGAAGTTACATATATTAAAAAAAAAGTTTCTGTACCTGTTGTGAGGTCAGTGTGCTCTTGAGACATGTGCTGGCTCTGGTGGACCCATTCACCATTGCACTTGAAGAAGATCTGGAGCGCAGGCCGAGCTTGACACCGGAGCTTGATGGGATTACTTTTGACAATGTAGGCATCAACAGGCTCCTCCAGGAAGTGAGGCAGGGTCCCAGATTGTCCATGCTGGAGGGCTTCACCTCGTAGACCTAAAGAATTAAATAAGAATGAAATTCAGACTGATGAAACAATAATGCAAGATCATGTGCGATCATACCTTATCATTGTCATAGCAACCCCAAGCGCCTGCGTTCCCTAGTGCACGTATAATAAGACTAATTCAGGCATATTTTGCAACAAGAGCTGACACACAAGTGTGAGCATCCAGTGACATTGCGGCACGTATAAAAAGAGCTACTTCAATAATTTTCAACAAAGCACAGTGCTGTGCAAAAAAATACAATAAAACTTTTCCCACTAAAGGTCAAAACAAACTTGCTTCACCACTTCAGGCAAAGACACACTGTCGACTACAACCAGGCTGCAAACCTGGCGATACTAGCAGCTGGTGATGTGTGACCCAAATGTAAACAAATGACTTGACCCTAAATACAACATCCCAGGTAGAAAACATTTTTCAGTTAACTATGCAGTAATGTTGTGCAGGCACAAGGTTTACTTGTAGTCTGAACTAATTTACTTGAGTTATTGTTAAAGTGAAATGTTAATCAGTTATGTTACTTTTCCTTAAAATGTCCAGGGAAAACTCTACCTTGACTACTTGTTTGCTTACATTTAATTTATGCTGTGCCACTGGATATATTGCTGTGTCACTTCTATGGCCCTATAATGTTGCTGCTGCTGCTGACAACTTGTTTTAATAGATTCATTCTTCAAAGTAGGAAGCATGTCCTCAGTGACATTAACTCATTGGGAAAGAAGGTAAATGCTGTTCATTTATTTACACACAAATTCTGCAAGCATTAATAAAATGCTGTTCAGTATTTCTTTTTCTATATTCTCAGAAATATAGTTTTTCTACAAATATTGTGATATAATTAAGAGGCCGTATCACCTACTAAACAATAATATATCATTATTAATTAGAGTATGCTTTATTTCTGTAATATTGGCTATGGCTCAGGTGGTACAGTGTGTCGTCTACCAGTCAGGGTCGTCTAAGATTATGTCCGAATCCACAGAGCTGCTATGTGGAGTTCCTCAGAGCTCTGTGCTGGGACCTATTCTGTTTTTAATATACATTCTTCCTTTAGGCCAGATAATATGGCAGTTCCCTGATGTATCTTATCATCTTTTTGCTGACGACATTCAGCTATACTACTCATTTAAGCCTTCTGAAGTTCATAAGCGCTCCACTCTAATTGACTGTTTAACAGACATTAAACAATGGTTAAACAACAATTACTTACAGCTAAACCCAGACAAAACTGAAACTGTCACACAAGACAGTGCAGTGTCCGATATTAAACAGCGACTAGGTGATTTAGGTTCCTCACAGATGCGTAACCTCAGAAATCTAGGTGTCATTTTTGATTAAGCTTTTTCTTTGGAGCAAAACTTAAATCAGGTAATAAGAACCTGCTTTTTTCATTTGAGGAACATCTCAAAACTTAGATCTATGGTGTCAACAAGTGAATTTGAGATGATAGTCCATGCTTTTGTCTCTACAAGACTCGACTATTG
>VVHJ01045328.1:0-15760 GCA_015107715.1 Tylochromis polylepis
ATGACTCGGGCAGATATTTGGAGTTTACACAGCTACATTTGTGTCTGGAAATATCTTAGACGTTTATTTTGTGACCCAGAATGTTGCATTTGGAAATGTAGCTTTCCTCCGCCGCCGTTTGTACCGCCTCCGCAGCTGCCGCCATTGGTGGAAACTGGAATGGGCTGGGCCGCGCTATGAATTCTGGGATAGGTTGGGCCACGCAGGATACACCTGATCCATCCTTCAAATCCGGGGAAATGAAGGACGCATTTGTCGCCACATTTGGAGCATCCTTGGAATTGGGACAGCCTTCGTCGCGTCGCTGTGAAGTCATCGGCCGTCAGAAGCATCCTACATAGGAAGCATCCTAGGTTTTGGGAAAGGGCCATGGTTGCAGTACTTTAGCTAGCAAGAGGAGCTAGCTAGATGCTGGAAAAGGAGTGAGAATAAAGGGAGCAACTGTCTGCTAACAAAGCTATCTGTATTTCTCAAGTAGACAAAAGAATAAGGGCTAACTTCATTCAGAAATGGAGAAAGAAGTAAATAAGATGGGACAGGAGAAGAAGAAGAGATATTATATTTAAAAGGTAAGGACTGCTTACTGGCATTTGATAAACTGGAAATTTAAAGCTTCTCATTTGTTTTTTATTAAGATATTGGTGAACGTCTACATGATTCAGAGAAGGTGTGGGAGAAAATGCTGTAGTCAGATGGAACCAAAATCAAGCTCTTTGAAACAATTCAATCCACCGTCTTTGGGGGGAAGATAAATGAAAGACACAAAGGAGTGGATGGAGAAGAAGCTCAATTTTATAGACAATCTGCAGAGGGAACTGAAGTTTTGACTTGCCAAGTGGCAGCCAAGAAAGGATTTAGGGTTTCTATAAAGAGGAATGGACCAAAATCCCTCCTGAGATATGTGCAAACCCGGTGACCAAGTACAAGGAACCTCTTACTGCTGTGCTTACCAACAAAGGTTTCTCCACCAAGTACCTGTACCTGTTTTGTTTGAGGATACTTACTTAACTCAGTGACATGCAAATACATTTGTAACTTTTATGTAATATGTTTTCCTGGATTTTTGAAAGATGTTCTGTCTCTTTCCATTAAAATAAAGCTACCATAAACGTTTGACATTGTTCTTTTTTTTTTTTTTACAAGTGAGAAAACGTACAAACTCAGGAGGGGATCAAATAGTTATTTCCAAGCATGTAATAAATATTGTGTTTGCCCACTTATTTAACTTAACCCCTAACCCACAAATTTTTATAAGGGTGAAGGGATTTACTGAACCACAATGCTTTTCATGGCTAAATTTTTTTTTTCTTTCACTTGAAATGTGAAATTCTGTGCTTTTTAAGCAGGGTTAAAGGAATCATATAGACATTTTAGTAGAACATATCATATCAGCAGCATAAAATCTAATTATTATTTAGGCTTTTTTTAAAATTAGGTCTTCCAAGAGACATTTTCCTTCTTCTTATAAGCAGGTTGAATGGACATGAGTGTTTAGTATTTTGTGACAGTGTAGCTTTATTTTACTTTGACAGTTGGAGATCTGAGGTATGTATTAGACAACAGAGGAAAGGAGCCAAGCTCTTTGCGTTAAAACACTTTTTGGAGCTTAGCAGCCAATCTAGGACTCACCTGAAAGAAACATCATTCACAACAAAAATGTATAATTAGATGAAGTAAGTGCTTCCTCAAATAGATAGATGGGAAAAAAAATCTATGTTTAACACACTGAGAGCCTAACTTTTTTTTTTATTTTTCTTTCCATTTGATATGTTTGCTTTATATTTCTGGAAATAATAGACTGTCATTATACGGCTATTTCATAATCATGTTGAATTACATACTAGGTGTTAATGCTTGTACATGATTCAAAGTCTAACTCTAAGTTACTTGCTAAAAGCAACTTAATATTTGAACTACTTAAGCAATTTTGTCCTTTTCATTCTTTTAAGTTCTACATCCAATTTAAAATATAATCCATTATAACCTAAATCTTCCCCATCTTGAAAGTGAATGAAAAGATGAGTCATCAGTGATTTTGAGCTGAAGCTGTCATTTGAAAATTCAATTATATTCAGTATACAACAAAATAAAGATGAGACATACATACTTACCATTGTATTTCATGTAAGATGAATTACAGAAAATTATACAAACTATAAGTGGATTCTTTCCTGTTTATGATCTTTCCTCGATGTCATTCCGATTTCAGTCTTTTGGCCACTACCCAAAGGTTGTGACCATACATGAGGGGAGGAATCTAGATAAACCTGTAAATCTACAGTTTTGCCTTCACGCTCAGCTCTCTTTTCACCACAACAGACCAATAAAGCATCTGCATCACTGTAAATGCTGCACCAAACCATCTGTCAATCTCCCATTCTACTCTCCCTTCACTTGTGACCTTGAAATATTTAAACTTTTGGGGCAGCAACTTGTTCCCCCATCAGATGGTGATTCCACTGTTCTCTGAGAACCATAGTCAAAGTCTGATTCTCATCCTGCCACTTCACACACAGCTCCAAACTGCCCGAGTGAAAGCTGGTGATCATCAATGAAGCCAACAGAATCACATTATCGGTGAAAAGCAGAAACACAATCCTGAGACCACCAAACCTGATACCCTTTAACCTCCACCCTTAGCTTCATCTTCAAAATTATGTCCATAAATAACATGCAAACAATCTGTGTCAAAGGACATCCTTGATATAGATTAACATTTACAGGAAAGTCTGCTTCCAATGTGAATGAAGCTCTCACTATGGCTGTACATGGACCTAAAACAAATAAAAACAACTGAGTTCAACACATATAACACTTAGCTCATAACATACAAATTGTCACATGTTAAGCTCAAGGCACACTGGCATGTAACAGTGTGCCCTGAGTGTACCCCCAGGTTTTTCAAGCAGGTTTTCTAGTTCCATCAGTGGGTGGAGTTTTCTTAGCTCTCAAGAGTTGCTGCTTATCGCTGCTCAGATTAGGGCTTGAAATGTAACAGTATCAGCTCTTCTTCTCATGTGTGGCATGACCAGGGAATACCCCAGCTAGCTTCAGTATTCCAATAACTTCCAGATGATGATGAGTCTTTTGTTTTTTAAAATGTCTATAAGAGTGCCCCCTGCCCTCTTGACACTGTGTCTTTAATTTAGGACACGTGGCAAACATTAACTGAATAAACAGTTTGTTTATTTAAATGCATAGGTGGAATGGTGCGGTGTTTCTTTTAAATTTTTAAAAAGCGCTAATCAAATTAGAAATAAAAACAATGATATGGCATCATTAGGAAATCATAAAAACTGGAATGATTAAAACAACAGAGCAATCTGTAGGATGCGGGTTAATGCGGGATGATTAGATTAAGTATTTAACAAACCACAGAGACCTAATAAATGAGACTTGTAATAAATAGTGCTTATTGCCCCCATGACGCCCACGCTTGGAGAATGGACACACGATTAGTTACATAACAAGGCCTGTATTAAAGCAGACAACTCATAAGCTGGAAAGGAAGCAGCATTCCACGGATTTAAAAGAATTTCACCTGGCCTTGAAAGAGCTATGAAATTGTTTTTAAAAAAAATCCCCTTATAAAGCAAGGACCTAAATATTATAATAATAATTGAATAATAAATCAAGAAAAACCTGAGGTTTCTTTATACATATTTTCCAGCACAAAGAATTAAAATGTTTCACCTTGTGTAGAGCCAGCTCTCTGCCATAATGATTCATAAACATCTTTACAAAAAAGGTTTTAACCATTAGAGAGAAAAAGAAAACCCAAATGCCAATGCATCATCAAGTACAGCAGCTTTAACAGCTGCTGCACTTTATTTAGACTGCTTCTGTTCTAGTGATCTCGAATATGTCTATTGGACTGCATCCCAATAAGACTCTTCAAAGGATTCTTACAGTTAATTAATAGTTTGATATTTAACAGGACACATTTAACTTTATTAGATGACAAGCATTACAAGGTTTCAAGGCTACTGTGATCAAACTGATACTTAAAAGTCTATACTTTATCAAAGTTTTCATGTTATATATGTATAACTTTGGGCTTTTACATATATTTTGCTATGCAGATGATACCCAGTTGTATTTGTTTACGAACCCAGATAACACAAATCAATTTGTTAAACTACTGACATATTTTAAAGATATAAAGGTCTGGATGATCTGAATTTTAAATTTAGAAGTAGCTTATTTTATTTGCCCCTAATAATGTCAGGAACAGATATTTATTCTAAATGGCATTACCGTGGTACCTGTTACTACTGTGGTGATGACTGGGGTATTCTTTAACCAGGATCTGTGCTTTAACACATAATAAAGAAATATATAGGACTGCCTTCTTTTATCTGTGCATGTCCCTGAAAAGCCTTCAGTGGTCATCTGAAGAGTATTAACAAGGACTAGAAAGACAGATCACATTTCGACAATATTTGGATTTAAATCTTTTTCTTTACACATAACGTCCTAAGTGATTAAGACCCATCACATCTTAATAAATATGTTATGCTACCTCAGTTCCAAAATATTACACAATCTTTGGTGTAATAGAAACAGTATGTTTTTTGAAGCAGAAGAAGGGTGAATTTCTTGAGTGAGACTTTTTTTAACTCCCCCAATTCAAGTGCCTAGTCCTTGCTGGGGTGGCTGCTGTAAGACAAACATCTCTGGCCGCCGTTCATCTATAGTGAGTGTAGGCTGTTAGTCTACTGTTTACTTCAGCTGTTAATGTCTGTTTACTCTGGTGGAAGCTGTAAAACTTTGTGAAAGGAATATGATAGGAGTCAATGAGTAAGTGAAGCTCACTTCTGTCTAATGACAGTCATACTGGGGTGAGTTGTTAAGGATACCCTTTGAACCCTTTTAAGTTTTCATTTCAAATATTGTTTTTGTTTTGTTTTGTTTTGTTTTTACAATGAAATATGTGCTTATGAAACCACTTTGTTCTCTATAATTAGAAACTGCAGTATATGTTAGTCATGTCATACTGTTTCATCTCTCTTTAAGTCTTAATGGATGCCCAGCTGCTCCTTGCAGCTCTGCCTGAATGGCATTTTAATCCTGATTTTCACCATCTAGTCCTTCTTTCTCTCTCTCATTTGTTGCAAAAAAGTCCTACATGCATTCTTGCTAGAATAACTTATCTTGCTGAGGATTCAGTGCCCAGGGTCAATTTCCCTCCAAATGAGAGCATTATCTGCAACAAGCTGTCCCCTGATGTAAACCAGTGCCCCTGCTGGCTTCATTTGTTTCAAGTAGAAAAACAGAAGGCTAAAAACTCTCTCTGTATTTTTTTTGACTGCCTGATTGCTCTGTCAGACTCAGTGGTTCTTTATTTGATCTGAAGCACGATAAGGAATAACCAGCAAACTGTAACAAGACGTCTACACTCACATTTAAAAAGACACAGAGAGAACTTAGAGTGAAGTGGGAAGTGTCAGGGTCAGTAAAAGGGAAGGTACGGGTCAAGCAAGGAGTTGAGAGTAGAGAAAGGTTTAGAAGTTATAAGGAATAGGTCTTTAATCTGAGGCACCTTTTTTTTTGCATGAATAAAGTTGTATAAAATTATATGCTGGAAGAAGTTAGAACGGGGATTTTTTTCAGCTGGTATGTCTGACCAGCATACAGTAGGTCTTGCTATTTCTAAAGGATTGCAAAAACATAATATTCTTGCTTTTGCCTTCTGTAGTTCCAGTACTAACAGGCCATGTTGGGCAAAATGTCATCTTAAGACATACTCTCTTAGAATGCACAACAGGTATTAAAAACGGACTTTTATTTACCTTTTAAAGTTCTACAAACTTTGGAATCTTATCCCTCCTACAATGCAAATTAATGTGATCGCACTTCCTAAATGGTAAATGCCAACATATAATGAAGGTTATGGCAGTTTGACATCTAGACTTTTTGTTTTGTTTTATAATCGTTTATATTTCTTGTATCTAAGCCCAGTCCAGAATTACTTTTGTCCTCCTTGACAAAGCCATCCAGTACCATAAAAAATATAAGCCCACATGCTTTCACATGCACATCACACAGTAGTAATCACAACCTCAGAAAATTAAATTTCACATGTAAAACTATCCTTTTAAAAGTTAAGCGGTGACAATGATTAGAGCTTACTGCAACTGGCCACTTTCTGGTTATAATGCTTCTTGTTGTCAGATCAGAAAAGTGACCTTCTGACAGGTAGCAGAACTTGCCCTTCAGGCTTCAGGAGTATCTGGCTGAGCTTTAGCCTGCTAGGATGAAGAGCATAAATATTATCTATCTTTGTATTTTATTGTAGTGTAGTAGACACTCAACAGTCCTGTTCGTTTAATAATCACCAGAGGGTGTCGCGTAAAAAGAGATGACATGTGCCAAAGTCAGGGGTTAAAAGTGGGACAGTTTTTGTAGTTGTTGTTTTTTGGCACTACACCGGAAAGACTGTGGGTGTCCGTAAGTTGTGGTCACGGTACTTCGGCATCTAGCTAGCCCTACTGAAGAGGAGCGAGGAGAATAAAGGGAGTAATATTTTTTTTTAAGTGGCAGGTAATTTCAAATTCAACGTTTCGATCATCTCAACAAACATCAGCAAACACACAAACTGTTTGTGTGCAGACTGGGTCTGTACATGTGACATTAGGTTACATCAAGTGTAGCAGAGATTCAAATGAATTTTAGCTAATGATGCTTAGATCCATTGACTGAATTCCACCTTCATATCGTCTAGAAAAAAGACAGCATAAACAGTATACTGTCAGTGTAGAGGATGGAAATCAGCCAGGAAAACTCATGAAACATCCGATTTCAGTTGTGAATTCAGTTGTGTACATCTACAAAGAGCAGCAGGTCAGCTGATCACAGCCGGTACACTAAGAAAATCTACTAGAGCTAATGGCTGCACCTGGTAGGTGGAGCAGGTGCTTATTTTAGGGTTCCCCCACCCTCTGAATCCCACTTTAACCCCTCACTGTATAGAGGCAAAGTCACCCTCTACAATGTAGAGACAATTCCACTAGATGTGCTGCACCCAAAACCAAACATTAACTTTATATAACACAATTCTAATACCTTAATATCACAGTTATTACTTGTTATTCCTTTTACTTGATACTAGCAAAAACAGGTATATGGCAGTTTGGTTCTATGACAGGTTGATGATTTGTTTAATCAATATAATCACGGTTAATTTCAGCATGGTGCTGGTAGGTCCAAGTAAATGTCAGCTTGTTCTTCAAGAGTTTGTGTGTGGGTGCACAATCTCCTGTTAGGTATAACAACACTACCTCTTGAGGTTTCATTTCTTCCTGATAGTGTTGCAGTAAACATGGTTGAAGAAATTGTTTAGTCACTGGAAGGTTGCTTATATGGTTTTCTTCTTTGTGATATTGGTATTCAGTGAAGTACCTGTCATAGGGACTGTATGATAGATTGATTTAGAGTTATTTTAGACAGACAGGATATAAGGAATTTGCACTCCATTTTTATTTAGATGTTGTGGCATTTACTTTTCTCCATGGCATTTAAGCTAAGTTTACTGTGTGGTTTATTTGATTTAAGAAAATGGTTGAAATAGAGGAATAAGGTAAAGCACTAATCTTTGCACAAAAGGTCTGTGAAGATTTCTGATAAATGTTTGAACTATACTACCAAACGTTTCTTACATGCAAATTTGTTTGAAATTGGTGTTTTGATTGTTTTTCTTTTTTTGGGGGGGAGACTTGCTGGAAGCCACAGTACAACATTTGGCCAGCAAAGAGAGATGCACCATGAAAAGTTGTGAAGCAATTGGCAGTGCAAATAAAGCAAAAAAATAAAAAGTGCAAATTTGAGCGGCTGGGACCCTTTTGGCCAGCTGGGGTCCTTCTGTGGGAGTTTGCATGCTCTCCCTGTGCCTGTGTGGGTTTTGTCTGGCTTCCTCCCACAATCCTAAGACATGCATGTTAGATTAATTGATCATTCTACATTGGTCATAGGGCTGAATGTGAGCATGAAATAGGTTTTGATTTTTGTCAGTATTCAATCATAAGGACAGACATTTTTTTTTTTTCTGTTTAGGCTCATCGCAAACATAAATAAGTAGCCTAAATCTGCTTTATAAAGCAGTTGGCATTTACTTAAGATGCTCACTCATCATGGTCTTTTGCTGATAGTCGTATTTAGTCTGCTGTCAGAAGATTATGAGTTGATCCATGAGGGTTGCCCCTAACATTTTGAGATAAGGCGTAAAGGAGAAAAGAATACATACCTTGAGTTATCCAAGATGTGATGGCTTATTTTATTCACTGGTGTTTTGTCATAAAGTTGAAAACTTTTGAGAAGCTGTGTGGCTCGATTGTCCTGTCGCAGTTTACAAGTTATGTTTCCTGAAAGCATGGCCATGTATATCACTGATTAAAAAAGGTAACACCTTCTGTAATCAATGATAGATTATTATGTTTCAGTGTACAAGTCAAATTTGGGATAATACACATAATTCCAGATCAAGGATGAATGCCTGTGTGTGTGTAAATACTGACTCGGTGGACATGATGCTAGGAAGAAGTTTCCAAGTTCTAAAACTCTAATGTGTGCTGTATCAAGGTTGTGTTTGTGTTCTATGCCTAACATCCCTCTCTCAGTTTTGCAGGAAGAACTAAAGGTTGAACAGCAATATTGTTCTTGTCTTAGGTATTTATTTGACTGCATGCTTTCAATAGAAGAGTAAAAAAATGCCCTGGGGTTAATTCATTTGAAATTACCCTGTAACTCATGGTATACAGACCACATTGTGCAAATTTTACTGACAGCTAAATGCTGTGTTAAAGTTAGCTCGTGATGAATCTGGACAATGCGGTATTGAGAAAATCTATAGGATTTGGTGCTACAGCACTGCTTATAGGTGTGTTCGAAACACACATGTCAGATTAAGAAAAACCAGTTCAAAGAATAATATCTTCTCCTTATTACAGCTGTTGATCAGCATATTGTTCATCAAACAGTTCACTGTGTGGGTCAAGTACATGTTATCTCCTAAACTAACCAACAAGTTTTACATTCCCTAAATTAAACTCCCCCTAACATTAGGTAAATCACACTTATTTTGGTAACTGTTATTATTCCACACCACTACTCATTAGAAACTTCTAATATTTATTTAACTTAAAATGATAAACTGCATCTAATAAAGACAGAAAAGCTGTCATTCTCGGTGGAAAAGGTGGAGAACAGAAAAAACAATAAAGAATAAAATGAGGTTAAAAAATAAAAATAATTATGAGCATAAAAACAGTCAGAAGCAAGAGAAAAACATATCTTTCTGCCTAAAATTAGGACCATAAAGAACCATTCTCAGTCAGTAACCTGAGCCATGGGTCAACTGTTCAGATGAGTCATCGTCTAATGGTTTATTACCTAGAGAAAATTTACTATGATATATCAGTTAAAAAAAACACATAGAAAAAAGGACAGCAGCTAGATTTTGACAAGCAGTAGTAGCAGCAAAGCTGAAGCTAGTGAGAGGATAAATTTAGCCCATTGGTGGTGTAACCTAAACCTCTAAAATGTCAAAATGTGTTGCAACTTATAAAGGCACATAACATACCACAAGTCTCAACGGAAAGTGACAATGTTGGGTGGAAATATCATGAATGTGGGAAAAAAAACAAACAAAAAAAAAGAAAAATGAAAAACTTGACATAGTCTTCTCTACTATGAGAGAGAGAGACACAGAGAGAGAGGGAGCGAGAGAGAAATCTTGTGGTAGGAAAGAGACAAGAAGTAAGGAAGGATGGAGGAAAACGGTAATAAAATGATGAGGCAGCACAAAACGGAGGGCAGAGGGGGATGGGGGAGTGGATAGAGGTGGTATAAAACAGGTGAAGAAGCAGAAAAGAGTAGAGGAAGGATTAGAGACAAAGTGAATGAAATAGGCTGGATGGGGGAATGGAAGAGAGAGAGAGAGAGAGAAAGTGACATGGAAAAAAGATGAGAAAAATAACTGTATAAATTAGATGTAAATAGTAAACGGGTGAAAATAGACAGAAAACAATAAGCGAATGAATGAAAAGGAAGCGGAAAGGGCAGATGAGAGAATGAAGGATGTGCTATTGAAAGGCTATAAAGGAACATTACAGACATAAAAAAAAGATGCCAAATTGCTGAAAAAAAGGAGTTAAAGTATGGCACAAGCCAGCCACTGAACAAGAATAAGGGAAGCATGGAGATGAGAAAGAAGGAGAGACTGATGGTGTGTGTGAGAGGAAAAGAGAGAGTGAGAGTAAGGTATATTGCAGGACTAAGTGGCCAGAGCATAGTCTGCCAAATATAAAATCAATAGACACTATCTCAGTCCGACCTCCTACTGCTGAATCCATCAAAAAAATTTAACGATTCCTCAGTAAAAGATGCAGCATGGCAACACCAGAGAACCTGAGGGATTGTGTGTGCACATTGTGCAGACTTTGTACAGTGCAAGTGCGGGTGCTTTACAGCCAATAAATATGTTTGTGTATACATAAAACAGAGGGAATTTGTCCATGTCAGTTGTGTATCTGGGTGTGTGAGCATCCAGGACAGTTTTAGTGTACATATCTGTGTGTTTTAACTCTGTGTGTGTGTGTGTGTGTGTGTGTGTGTGTGTGTGTGTGTGTGTGTGTGTGAGTAAGCTGACAAGCAGTTTATGCCAGAAGTAATTTCCAGGTACATAAGCTAAAATGTTGCCACTGTTTTATAGACTTGCAATTGTGTTGATGTTGTCAAGGTCTCTTAGTTTGCCTGACACACACACACACACACACACACACACACACACACACACACACACGGCCAGAATCAGACTACGGCCCAGATAAGGGGAGCTTACTAAATGATTCACTGCTTTGCTGTCACAGGCAAACACACTCAAAATCACACACACATGCAGAGACACTAGAACTTTGCTTACAATTTGACTAACTGGCTATGATGCTAGTAAACTAACACACAGCTTTTAGTAGCTGCCCAATATTTTTACAGGTGAATTTGCAGGGAGGTGTAAGGAGACATGAAAGAGGAAAAAGTAGAGAGGTGCATATGTATTATGGAAAGAAAAGAAGAAAAACAGGATGGAAGACAAGGAAAAATGTGCATTAAAGAGGGTGACACAGAGGAATGGTACATGGTTGGGGTAAATTAGACAGCTTGATAGAGGGACAGAGTGAGTGAGGGGAGAAGAGAATGAGTGATAGAAAGAGAGGCAGAGAGAGGAGTGTAAATTTGCATAGGGTTGAAATTGAAGTAGCTTTGAAAGGCAATTCAGCTAAATCAATTTGAAGTCCTCTATTGAAGGACTACAGGGATATCTAAATAACTCAGCCAATCTTAGAGGTACACATGCACGCACACAGACACACATACACACACACACACTATTAATGGATAAATGGGCACACACAAACATTAATCTACATTTGTAAATATAAATATAAATTAACACATACATATACACAAAACACACCCTTCTATAAGTATTAAGAACTGTTTTGTTTGTTGTAGCTAGTGGAATACATGCATGCACATAAATTCAAGTTTTATGTAGTAATCACAGGTGTATGCTAGCTTGTTGCACTAAGTTTCAACAATGAAAAGAAAGAAAGAAAGAAAGAACTCAGTCACTTGTTTGTTTAACGATTCGTTTGGTGATCAAGTGTTTCGGATTAACTGAGTTGAGAGTATTAAAAAAAAACATCAATTTAATTTTACCATTCTCATATCACAAATGTGATTACTTGAGTTCACATTCATGTTAATACCAGCAGCATCATTTGATTGTCAGTCAGTCCCCTGGGAGAATAAATCATCCAATTAACACTGAGCTAATGGGCGGGATTTTAATTAGAGCTGTCAACATCCCCCCTCTCCCTCTCTGTGTTATTTCAACAGCTATTCATCTTTTCTTTTGTCAATACTTATTTTGTTCTGCTGATTACTGTTCCACAGGGGCTGTTTTCCCCCCTCTTCCCCATGCACAGACAGAAACAAACATGAAGAAACACTCGTATACAGCCGCGGCTACAGTTTTGACTACACATGTGTGCACAGATCCAGTGCTCATCATCAAAGTGGTGCTTTGTCAGATTATTACTGAGAAATGAGACCTTGGGGAATAGGGGATATAATGGTTATTTTTTGTAGTCAGTGAAAATTCACGTCACAACATCATACTGTATTCACTGCAATCTTTTCCAGTGCAAATTAACAGGGGGTACTTAAATAGGTAATCTCTGATTATTGCTTATTTCTTTTTGCAATGTATAAACTGGTGCATACAGTGTATCCGCATTACAAAGTAATCTTTTCAGGTGGTTCCAAACATCGAATTCTATTGCTCACGCAGTACAATTCGATGCAACTACAATTAGTGTACGTGAAATGCAAATGAATGGTGTTGCACCAACAAGTTAATGAAGCCATTAATGAATTTATTCCCTGACACATCTCCTGAACAGCTTCACTGTGTACACCGAAAACGTTTTCTATTATTTATTTATATAAATCGACTGTAAAATCAAAAATTGCGAGAGACAACACATGCAGTTTTCACCACTGCTGATTTAAAAAAAAATATTACTCGCACAAAACCTCCGTGTGTTGGTTTGTAAATAAGAATAAACACAAACTTGACTGTCAGCAGTCTAGTTCCAGGTGAGCTGCTGATTATGTTGTGAGGAAGCTGGTGGATGGATAATGGCATCATAATCAGGAGGTGGAAGTGGCACCTAATCGGGGTGATGAAGGGTAAGTGAAAGAAGTGAACCTTTTAGAACTACATGACTCGATTTACTGAACAAGGAAGGAGAGGCTGCTTAGGTTTTAAAATAGTAAGGACAATAATAGAGGTTAACAGAAAAATGTGTGAATCAATAGAAGCCACAAAGTGGACATTAAAGGATGAACCAAAAATAAAACAAACAAACAAACAAACAAAACAAACAGTACAAGTACAATACAATGTTTTAAATCAACAAAGCAAAACTGAATTTTAAATGTCTAGAAAATTATAAAATTAAAGAGCAGATGACTTTGGCAGACAGGTTTATTATTGTATAAAGAGTTATTGGATGTGGCTTGAAACATTTCCTGTATCTGTTCTCATGGCAGAGGAGCTGAATTAGTCTTTTAGATAAAGTGCTTTATTTTGACACTCTCATTTAACTTCTGAGAAATACACAACATATGAACAAGATAGTGGCCAAAGCCATGTTTATGCACCAGTCTTTTTGACACACTGGTAATGTTGTGTGAGTTGAGTTAAAGTAGATTTTATTGTTAATAGCATTTTCACATTTAAACACCTAAAGAAAAACTTTCCTCTCAAAACACCAATAAGCTTATGTAGTCAGCATACTTTTTCATTTCAGTGGACTTTCCATCAACTGCACTTTGGACCACTTTGTTCCTAAAAATGTAAACTGTTACATCTTGGTAATGATGCCTTTATCCCACATATACAGTGTTTCAGGGTGATGACATTGCAAACTGCCATGCACACTTAGGCTTCCTATTCCCCTGTGACAGTAGCCACTGTGACATCACTCTTTGGTTTCTGAGGTTCTCTTGTAAAGAATTTTAGCATTTTGGACACCACAATGTTAGTTTTTGGGATGCATAAGTGACTATATCTGTACACTGACAAACACTGACAAGCTTGGTTAGCAAGGTGCAATACTAAACTGTATATAGTATATACATTGCAAAGATACAGATACCAGGTAATCAATGCCAAGTCATGAATGATTAAAATGTGAGAAATTCACTCAGGAAAACTTAAATACAAACATTTGGGACTGTCTTATCATATGATTTGCTTGTTAAGAAGACATCAGCACCACAGTCATGATTGAGAGGTCATGTTCTGTTCAGTTAGTGGAGATAAAATTATTGCCACAATATGTGTAACTGTTAGCTAAGAACATAGACCACAAACCTTATGCATGAAAGTACATTTGGAAAGAACGTTCAGAGAATCCCACTGATAATGTCAAAGCCACTGGTGCTGGTGTTATGAAGCAATGGCAACAGTAGGCCAGTAACATGCAGGGTAATCCTAACAAAGTAGGTTTTTGGGACTAAACTTAACCAAATTGTTTGCCATGCCAGCAAAGAGAAAAGCAAAACTGAAAGGTACAACAAATGTGAAAGTTAAAAAAAATAGTCAAAGAAAAGTTTAAAACACAAAGATCCCAGCTGGACAAGAAACCACTGCCACCCCTTGTCTTCTAAATTTAGCTTTGTAGGTGTCTAAAATAAGATTGTTAACTCTCACTGACCTCTCTGATGCTGAAAGACATCTTGTTCGCAAGACAAGAAGGTGGTATTTGACAAAACAGCACTCTATTACACCATAGGATGAGAACATAGTGAGTTTCTGTAGACGCTGTCTTTTGATATTTCTACCACTTCTTTATCATTAAATCTGCTGGGACTCACATAGAGTATTAAAAAGTTGGGGAACAGCCTGTCTTTAAATTTTATCTGCTGAATAGGGCAACTGCAAGGTTTTTATATATAGCAGTGTTAATTTCAGTTTGCATCACAGTAACTGTTCAGGCAGCAACAGCACAGAAAATAGTGTATTGGTAAACACAACAGAATTACAATAGATCAGTAGTTTGACACTGACTGAAAAAGGCATGTATATGTGTGAATGGATCTTTTTTTTGTATTTTTAAGTAATTTGATAAAACTTCGGTCCCAAGTTTGGGCTCTCTTTCTCTCCTGTAACACACATGCACATACAAGAAAAAACACATTTAATACCTACCAATAAGCTTTTTTGTCTATATCAGTAAAACCAACTAATTTGCCTTAGCAACAATGTAATCACAGTACTGACAAACTGAGTGTGAATACCTGTACTTTGATGTTTCTTGTGTAGTGATGTATGCCATTTCCCCACAACCACAGTATGTACGTGTGTGTGTGTGTGTGTGTGTGTGTGTGTGTGTGTGTGTGTGTGTGTGTGTGTGTAACCATAACCCTAACCCTCAAATGATTGTTTTTTTTTGTTAAAGGGGAAATGTACTTCTAGCTTTTAAATTAGTCATGCACCACTGCAAACATAATACACACACACAAACATACTGGGACAAGTGGCACACACACGTTGGAAGAGACAGTATGACATAAGCACTCACGCACATACACAAGGAGCACACTCTAGTGAATAACAAAAGAGCAAAGATAAAGCCTAGAAAAAGCTTTTTTCTCAGAAAAAAGAGATTACCTCTACACACAGAAAAATACATACTCACATACACTGCCTGGCCAAAAAAAAAGTTGCCACCCAAAAAAAACGTCACACACTCTAATATTTCGTTGGACCGCCTTTAGCTTTGATTACGGCACGCATTCGCTGTGGCACTGTTTCGATAAGCTTCTGCAATGTCACAAGATTTATTTCCATCCAGTGTTGCATTAATTTTTCACCAAGATCTTGCATTGATGATGGTAGAGTCTGACCACTGCGCAAAGCCTTCTCCAGCACATCCCAAAGATTCTCAGTGGGGTTAAGGTCTGGACTCTGTGGTGGCCAATCCATGTGTGAAAATGATGTCTCATGCTCCCAGAACCACTCTTTCACAGTTTGAGCCCGATGAATCCTGGCATTGTAATCTTGGAATATGCCCATGCCATCAGGGAAGAAAAAGCCCACTGATGGAATAACCTGGTCATTCAGTATATTCAGGTAGTCAGCTGACCTCATTCTTGGAGCACACACTGTTGCTGAACCTAGACCTGACCAACT
>VVHJ01045333.1:0-11112 GCA_015107715.1 Tylochromis polylepis
CCTTATAAACAGAGTAATATAGTGTACGCTGTTAAGTGCCAGGAGGATTGCCAGGATTTATACATCGTGGAAACCAAACAACCTCTGGTGAAGCGGATGGCACAACACAGAAGAGCTACCTCGTCAGGTCAGGGCTCTGCAGTCTATTTACACCTACAGGCCAGTGGACACTCTTTCAATGATGAAGATGTACACATCCTGGACAGGGAGGAACGCTGGTTTGAGCGCGAGTCAAGGAGGCTATTTATGTGAAAAGGGAAAGACCATCTCTGAATCGAGGAGGAGGGCCTAAGGGTACATCTTTCGCCATCTTACAATGCTGTGATTGCAGCCATTCCCCAACTCTCTGTGAATGGTACTCATGGCCATTGATCAGTGGTCTTTGATCAGTGGTTGTTGATCAATGGTCATGAGAATTTGCATTTTAATGATCAAGGAAATGACCTCACAGCCCATTGTTCTCCAGTGGGCTGGTTTCATCTGCATAATGACTGAAACCAGCCCATTCAGTCATTATGCAGATCTGCTGTTTATAAGTTTGGGGAAACCTGCAGTCAGCTGAGACTGAAGAAGTCACTTGGATGAGTGACGAAACGTTTCTCCCACTGAAAACGCTACACCCAGATGAACAGAATCAACTTTTTGGGAACAACATAAACACCACATGAAAACAGTATTAAAACATTGTTTAAAAAATTTTGGGGGGTTGTCATTGCACTAATATCTCTGAGCTGAAAGCTATCCAGCATTTCCAGTGTTCCCTCAAAGTTTAAACTGGGTTTCTTACTGTTTTCAGGACTGAGCTGTGTCTGCCAGGGTGGATACAAAACTGTCATGACTGTTAAAGCATCCATTTTTTGTGAGAAATGTCTCCCAGACAAACCGGTGTGTATAAATTATCTTTCACTTTTCTTTTCCTTTTTTTTTTTTAAATTTCAGGTAAGATAGGTTGTATCTTAGATTATGTGAGATCTTACAGTGTTCTCTGTTTTTGTTTACAGGCTGTAACAAAAGATGGGTTTGGTTGCATTCGCTGTCCAGGCAGCCTCAGCGACGAAGGAAAGTGCCAGTGCCCACCCGGTGATGTCCTGGGTGAGTCAGTTAATAGGAATGCAGTACACGGTGGTACAGTGGTTAGTACTGTCATAGAAGAAGGTACTGGGTTTGAATCGGCTGTACAGCTAGAGACCTTTCTGTGTGGAGTTTGCATTTTCTCACTGTGCCTGTGCGAGCTCTCTCCAGCTTTATTGCACAGCCTTAAGAAATGAAATGTGAATGTGCATGGTTGTGACCCTGTGGTGGCAAGCTGTGCAGAGCAAATCTTCCTTTCAAACTGATAAGCAGTTGATAAATTGAATGGAAAAGCTTAATAATCGTGAATTTGCTGCATGAAAGGTTGAGTGTGGCCTGTTTTTGTTTTTTTCAGTGGAAAGAGATCTCAATGGAACCCTCTTGGATGAGGCCAGGTGTGAAACGTGTGATGAAGACAGTCCTGCTTTGTCCGTACCAAACAGCAATGGAGACAGGTACATATTTTATCAGAATAAAATATGAGACTGTACTTTGAATGAAACAGATGAATTCACTGTTCCAGTGTCGCATAGAAAGGCAGCATTTGAGATTTTAAAATGTCAAATATTGATCCCAAAAAGCTGATTCTGTTCATCTGGATGTAGCGTTCTTTTTGTATGCACAGACACATTTTTTACTACATTTTCTATCTGAGTTTTAGTAAAGTCTGGCTTGACTGCAGATATTGTTTGTATGGTATGTGAGAAATGGAGCAATACCTAAAACTGCCTTTCAGATGTGAGAGATGTCTGGCTGCCTACGTTAACACCTCCTGTGCATGTAAATCTCCTAACGTCGCGGTGAGTCCAGACAATCTTGACCCTTTTGCTATCTTAAAAATCCCACATCATTAAATTAAGGGGCTCTGGGATTTCATCAGTGGTTGTTTTGTGATTTTTTTTTTTCTCCCTCCCCAGGGAGGAGGCTTATGTTTCCCTCCTGGCATCCTCTCCACCAATGTCAATCCCACTGTCACTTATTCTCAGTTGGTGAGTCTCCTTCTCTCTGATTTCTTGGTAAATTTTTGCTGTTTTTTTCTCTTTCTTTTTCTTTAACTCTTATTTGTTTTTCCCCTTGCAGAAGTTCAGTGTCCAATCAGCCTGGTTCCTGGAAAACCTCTACTCCTCTTCCTCAGCTTGCCTTGTAACTCCCAGACTTTATTTATTTGATAAATAATTATTTATCTAAAATCATGGGAAGCAAGTTCAAGTCACAGTCCAATATTGTCATAAACGGTGTCCCTACTATGTCACTTGAGAATAATTGGATTGAATAATAATTTTCAGATGTTTTGTTGGCATTCATCAGTAAAACATAAAAAAAAATTAAACTCATCCACAGAGATTTTGCCTGTAATTGATGTCAAAATGCATTTGATAAGATAAATAAATCATATGTCATTAGATTTTTTTTTTAAGCCAACCCCTGAGGTGGCTTTTAACATATGTGTAATGTGCTGAGTTAATGAGTGCTGTGTGCCGGTATTATTCTGATGTATTTAGCAGTGCTGTGTAAACAAGTCGTATTCCTACAGGGCTTCTCCAACCTGACGGCGTGTCAGGCTCTTGGAAACATGTGTGTGATGAACATGCACTCCTTCAGCAGTGCATCCACAGATGCCTGTGGACTCTTCAACGCCATCTTTAGATCCATGGCTGCTTTGAGCTCAACCCAAGGCATTTCTTACTGGTAATCATATATAAATTATGCAACCTTTCCATAAACATGAATGAATCCTGTTGTAGTGAACCCTGAGTGAATGCTCACAACTCTTCAGGAGAGCTAATCTGCCGTGGCTTTATTACGGGGATGAACCAGGACTTGCCAGTCGCATGTTTCAGACTGATCCTGTTCCAACTGGGTTTAGTTTCAGAGGTAAAAACAAGGTAAGTGACTTGACTTTAAGCCTCTTCACATTAAAACAGAATAGTAATAAAAAGAACTGTGATAGAAAATGATAGCAGTACGTAAACAGTGTCCTGTTTATTAAAGCTTAAATTGAGACCTAAAATTAAAAAGCTAAATGTTCTTTTTTGTGTGTGTGTGTGTTTGTCAGAACACAGACTTTAGGTTGCTGGCTGCTGTCTACAATGTCAGAGGAGAGTTCCTCAGATGGGAGAGGGTAGGAGGACAAAATCTGCAGGTAAAACCCAGTGAATACTACTCTACAGCGCAGCCCCTCCTAAAATTTGATTTATCTCAAAGTGTCCAACTGTCTTTACATTAAACAAAAATAAAAATGAATCGTATCATCTGCCATGTTACTTGATAGATGCTGTTTATTTGTCTGTGCATGGATCTGTTAGCACTCTAAACTGAGTTTCCCACAACTTCATTAAGCAGATTCACTTTGTAGTAACTTTTTAAGTTAGCACATATTAGCTGAATGAGTGTAAAATGTAAAGCAAACATGAATTAATATTCACAGGCTACTTTGTTTGTACATTAACACAAACATCCAATCAGTCAATCACATGGCAGCAACACGGTGAACTTTGGCACGTTGACATGATCAAGACAACCTGCTGGAAAGCAAACTGAGTATTAGAACAAGAAAGAAAGGTGAAATGACTTTGAAAGTGGCATGGTTGTTGACCACAATGTAACCATCTTCTGATGGCTGCTTTCAGTAGGATAAATTTGCAGCAACTGTGCGATGCTATCATGTCAATATGGACCAAAATCTCTGAGGGATGATTCCAGCACCTTGTTGAATCTGTGCCATGAAGAATTAGGACTATTTAAAGTGTCCAGTGAATGTAAATTGTCACAGTTTTTGAGTTTAATACTAATTAAAAAAAAACAAAACTAAATAGATACTTAATTCCAACTATTGTTTATCTGTTAAGACGTCTAATTTTATTGCAGATTATTTTCTTGCAATGTATCGAGTGTAACAGAATCACCTTTTCATGAAGTATTACGATAGTGTTGTTAATTTATTCTCTGATTCCCGCCAGTTTTTTCGCCTGTCAGCCTAACTAAAAGAATTGCAGTTTTTCCATGTTAAGCAACACAGAAAGGTGGTAAATGCCTCCCACCTTTTGTCTTCTTCCCCTCCTCGCTCTTTTAGCTTTGTCCACAGCCAAAAACCAAACAGGCAGCAGCCTTCAGCTTTGGGACAGCTTACAAAGAAAGCGTGAGTTTCTTTTATTTCACTTGACTCAGAATAAGAATACAAACTCTCTAAAATGCTGAGTGGTGATATAAGCTGTCTGTGTGTGCGCAGTGTGATGTCTCAGTAGCACAGCTGTTTGCCACCCGTCCCGAACCGTTGTTCTATGACGTCTTCCTGGACCTTGGTGGAGGAGAAAACACAAAACTTCTACCCCTGCCCACACTGATCCAGAACCAGCAATACAATGGGCGATTCATCAACCAAGGTTGGATTGATATAGAGTGTCGTGAAAAAGCATTTGCCCCCTTACAAACACTTGCATGGGTCCGATCACCAAACAAAATGTAATCAGACAAAGGTAGCCAGAGTAAATACAAAAAAGCTATCCAAACTTACCTGGCACTCTGTCAAAATTATCTTGTGTTTACTCAGGTTATCTTCTTCTGATTAAAATTTGTTTGATGACCTGAAACACGTAAGTGTGACAAATATGCAACAAAAAAAGGCGGAGGAGGGGCGTAAATACTTTTTCACAGCTATGTGTGTGTTTGTGTTTGCATTCCTTTGAAAAATAACTTTGTTTTATATAGAGAGCATGAACAACTGGTACTTGTCTCGACGAATGTTTCTCATCGACACTCTGAGCGGAAGAGAAAAGAGCACAAGTTCTCAGCCTAAAGTCATCCGTGTAGCCAGCAGTGTTAAAATAAGGTAGCCTCCCACCGTGGAAATAGGGAAACTCATTTTTTATGAGTGTTTTATGATGGTTTTGCTGGTATTGATGAAACATGTGTTTGGTAGGTTTCAGTTGGTTCCACGAACCCAGGAAGGGCAGGTGTTCCCCCCTCTAATGACTGTGACCTACACAGATGTTCTCATCACGGATATCAACACTCAAACTGTGTCTGTGAGTGGGTCGCACACTCACACATTGCTGAGGACCTTCCACATCATTATGCTTCAGTTTAAAAGTTAATTTTGACAATTACACCTAATTCCTTGATCCCAGTTGTTAAGTTTGGCTAAATTAATTGATTTGTTTATCTCAAAGCACGTTTTTGAGTGTTTTATGCACTGAACTAATTTGTGTTCTTCTAGACGACCTTTGCTGTGGAGTATGAGATGGATCAGAGTGAGGCTCGCTTAAAGACAGATGTGAGTAAAAGTTTGAAAGAAATGTTGATGAAACACAGGGGAGGAGTCCTTGAACGTGGCTGCTGTTACAGCACAAAGCAATGCAGGATCACCTGTGATTTTCGTTGTGTGCTCAGATTGCTCTGGGTGTGTTGGGTGGGGTGGCCGTGCTCTACTCCCTGCTGAAGACCATCAGCTGGAAGAGGAGGATTGCATCTTCCCTCATTGATCTGGAGGTACTGTGCCTTTATCATTTAATCTACTTCAGAACTATCTGTCGCTGAAACCGCCTGAAGTAATGTTGGTTTCTCCTATCTTGCTTCAGACGATGGTGAAGTTTCTGTTGTTTTATGCTGGTGACCTGGCCAACGTTTTCTTTGCTGTCACTGTGGGAACTGGACTCTACTGGCTTATCTTTTATAAGGTATGTCTCATTCCCTTAAACAGCAGGTCTTTCTTTTATAGGATTACTTTATATTCTTGTGGGCTCTTTAATATGAATGTCAATGTCTCCTTTCTTTAGTTTCTTTTTGCATGGGCTTTTAACAGCTTTTCTTTTCTTCTCTGCACTCTTTAGACATTAAAGGCAAGTCTTTTTCCTCCTCTACCTTTCCTTATTAGCACTGTTAATATTTAGATGGAGTGATTGCTGTCTGCTTTCTGGTATTCATTTGTGTCTGTGTCTGCTTAGGCCCAACAGTTTGTGTCAGTCCTGTTACCACTGCCGGCTCAGGAGGAGCAGTTTGTGACGTACATCGGCTGTGCCTTTGCTCTAAAGGTTAGACACCAGCTGAGCAGCTATAACAACGAGCAGTATCCTTGCTGAAAGCTAGATGGTAGGCTTCAACCCGAATACTGAAAATGTATTATTTTGTGTGATTGTGTCCAGGCTGTCCAGTTTCTCCATAAGCTGGCCCTGCAGGTGACGGTTGATATATTTCTCATTGACTGGGAGAGGCCACGAACTAAAACTAACAGATCTGTGCCAGGTATCAACATGCTTACTTTTAGCTTCATAAGTGGTAAATGACTAGTTGCTTTAAATAATTCTCCACACTGACTACTGTTTCAGTGAGTGGTGAGTCAAAACGTGACACCTCGCCGGTCAGCATCTGGAGGACTTACTTTGTGGCCAATGAATGGAACGAGATTCAGACCATCCGCAAGATCAATCCGACTTTTCAGATCATGACTGTGCTCTTCTTTCTTGAGGTACATCTCCCACACCTATGGAGCCTTCATTTTGCAGCTTTTGTTACATCTCAAATTCTTATTGCTGACATGCCATCCTGCCTTATCTAGGTGCTGGGCTTTTCTAACCTGGCCTTGAGGGACCCCTGGTCAAATTTACAGCGCTCCCCTGAGGAATACACTCCCTCATACAGCCTGACACTGCGCTATGGTGTTGCAGCCACGCTGTGGCTTTGCATTGGACTTCTGCAGGTGAACAGCCTACATTTGCTCACTTAACTTTTCTTTCCTTCACATCCATTCTTGCCTCGTTCTTTCCTAAGATATTAGTGAAAAGTACAGTACTAGAGATGGGCGTATCGATACCAATGCTGATATTGGTATCAGATCAATACTAGCGTGATAGGATGGATACCTTGTTTCTATCCTCTAAGTTCAGTATTTACCCCACTGAACTGTGTTAAATTAATTATGTTATTTACAGTATATTTAGGTATATTTATAGTCCAGGTCTTCTCCAGTCTGCTTGCCAAATATCCTTGTGCAAGAAACTAACCCCAAGTTGCTCTCCAATCTATCCATTGGAATATGAATGTGTGTGAAAGCTAGATAGAAAGCGCTTACATAGAAACAGCATAGAAAAAAGTGTTGGTGTGAGTGGGTGTGAATGGGTGAATGAGGCAAGTTGTGTAAACGAACCAGTCCATTTACCATTTACCAAAAAACCAGGTTTCAGAATACGTGAAAAGGTGAAAGGAATTATTCGCCATTAAAAAGTGTTCACAATTTGCAGATTTAAGGTGATTCATCTCATAAGTCATGACACACAGATCTGCACTGCCTTTGTAATTTAAAAGTATCAGTATCGGTATTGGTATCAGCAGTACTGGCCCTTGCAGTATCGCACAGCACTACAAAACAACCCCTGTAAAAGATGTTCTTCAAACCCTACAGGTGATTTTCTTCACTGTGTTTTATGCACACTTTGTGGAGGACAAAATCCGTCAGTTCGTAGATCTCTGCTCCATCAGTAATGTAAGTAGCACGCATTACATGAAGCTATTTTTTTCTGTCTTTATGGCTTGGATAAACATTTTTTGTCATTGTTTCCATGCAGATTTCTGTGTTTATCTTATCGTATCGCTGCTTTGGCTACTACATTCATGGCCGTTCAGTTCATGGACATGCAGATACAAACATGGAGGAAATGAACAACAA
This sequence comes from Tylochromis polylepis, assembly GCA_015107715.1. Lineage (NCBI taxonomy): Eukaryota > Metazoa > Chordata > Actinopteri > Cichliformes > Cichlidae > Tylochromis > Tylochromis polylepis. The sequence continues at coordinate 7,733 of VVHJ01045333.1, forward strand.
TCTGAAGAGAGAAGCCGTATGTACACCAACAGGCTTTTAGTCTACTTCTCACTAGTGTTTTCAGCTGACTTATGTGATTTTTTTTTTTTTTAAGGAGTCACTGTGTGGTCAGAGGGGTTTACTCCCCAACACGGAAGTCCAGACGTTTCAGGTGTCTCTTACCACCCGTCTGAGGGTCCAATATGAAAGGATACAGGAATCACTCAGCAGGGTATGTCCTGACCACGGTCACATCTGCACCTCAGCTATGAATGTTCTGTTTAATGGTACTGTTTGTCTGGAGACTGATCAGTACAGCTGCCCGGCCCTCTAATAAGACAGAAGAAAAGTGTTTAAAGCGGTTGTCTGAACTGAACTTGTTAAACATATGTACTTCCTATTTGGATTCTTTTCTTTGCACCACACCTAGCACTGCACAGTCTTGTGGTAGAAATTGGTATTACACAGATGGTATAAAATATGGTTGAAAAGTGAAGCCAACACAGAAGTTGCATTCTTTGCAACTTGCATTCTTTTTAATTGCCACCAGGAGGTGACAGATGTGGTTGTAAAAGGTCTGGGAAATAGATCCTCTGCCCAATTCTCCCTAAACATTTTCCTGTTCTCTTTTAAGGTCTCAGTCACTGACTTCAGGTCATACTGACTAAAACATTCAGTCTGTTTTGTATCTTTGAGTCACTCTAAGTTTCAGAAAGGATGTTTTAGTATTGACAGTGACCTGGAATTGAAAAGTTGTTAGCCAGTGAGCATCCGATTTAATAGTCAGATCCACCCCTCACTCGGCACATCTGATTTTAAAACACCAAGATGGCAACAGGACTCCACAAACAAGTGGGCGATGTCACAGTAGCTGTGCCCAAGTTTTATACTGTCTGTGGTGTTGCATTAAAGTATCACACGGACTAATTTTAGCTTCAGGTGATGTCTTTGCAATACAACTCATAAACATTTTGGATATGAAGTCAAAGCAGTGGTTTTCTTGATTTTTTTTTTTTCTCAGAGCTTTTGTCACTTTGGTAACTTTAATTTATAAGTACTTTTAAAGGATTTGATTGTCTCCTGTCCTCCAGAGGAACCGGCCATCACGGCTCACAGACGCATCCACGCTCAACTCGCTCGAGCCGCACTTCAAAGCTTACCACACCATGAACCACTTCCTGGGATCTGTTATAGACCATGTTAGTACAAACACTCAAGAATAAGCTCACTCAGCAAACTAAAAGCAGCAGAGTTTGAGCTGACCTGATTCTGTTAGAACAGTTTGCTTATTTCTGTCTTATGTCGTATTGTTTGAAAAGGCCCACCCTGACATGGACTACATAGTGAAGGACAAGCTGATGTTTGAGAGTGTCATAGGGATGGAGTTCCTTGAACCCACTGAGAAGAGCATCTTTTACAATGGTGATGATCTAGGCCAGAGTACATTTCAGTTTGTTTGTCTGCGCCTACGTGTGTGTACATGATGTCTGTTTGCACTTCTCGTGGCAGATGAGGCGCACACCTTCAGTAACGTGCTGTATTATGGAAATGAGGCCACACTGCTGATCTTTGACACCTTGTTCTTCTGTGTCGTTGACCTTGGATCCCAGAGCTTTGTGCTTGCAGCTGTGCTTACATACGTGCAGCAAGTGGTCAGTATTTGTTGTCCATACTGCATGTTCTCACCACTGCCTGAAAAGTACTCGCAGTAATTAGCGTTCTCGTTCTTTACAGATATTTCGCTTTTTGCGTAACAGTTTGGGAAGAAAGAACCTCGTCAACAAGACTCTGGTGGACGAGAGGTTCCTGATTTAAAATTCTTTGCTAAATAGCTGATATCGTCATTGTTAATTAGCTGCATTTCTTTCACAGATGTTTAATGTTTACAGATTCTGTGTCCTTTTTTTGGATTTCTTACTTTAATAAGTGGTTTTCACTGCTGATTTTGATGTAAATATTCAAATTTTCTGACATACTTTTGATGTTTTTGTATTGATTAAATGTTTTTTATGACATAAAAATCGTCTTGTTCTGAGACTTTTTTTTTTTTTTTTTAGGTCAAGAATAGCAGTGTATCCAGTAGCTATATAAACATAGCATGATGTATATGCTCATATTCTTATGAACCCAATATTATTTATAACATGATATATTTAACATCTCTGGGTATGTTGGTTGACTGTTGTTGACAGTGAGCAACACTATTACATGTCAGCGCTGGATTTTGTATGAATCAAACACGCTCATAGATTTAAAAGAAATCAGTCTGCTTATTTTATTCCATAAGAAATATGTGTTTGTGGTTTTTGTTTTGATATATATAAATCCAAACAGAATTTAATTGTATAGAGGAAAGTTTCTGACTGAAGCAGTGAGCTCAAGGAGGCTGGAGGGACAGGTGGTGGTGATTTAACTAATGAGGTTGCTCCCCTTTATATATAGTGAAGCCGGAGACCTGAAGAGGAGTGTGTGTGTGGGAGTGGACAAGCAACTGGAAAGTTGGTGAACATGGTGCCGAACCATAAAACCATGTGTCTTCAATAAACACTCCTCAAGTGTACATAATAACAGTGTCGGGTCGATCTACAAGCAGAAAAACACTGGCCAGCATGAAAATGTTATAATCTTTTATTTTTATTTCTCTCTGTCTTGGTTTGCTTTCTTCACTGTGTGCCTTTTAATGTAGATGCTTTACTAAAATACCTCTGGGTCTGTTACCTCAGGAATGTTCTCGTTGAATTTGGCTGTTGCATACTCCAAATCTGACTCGTTACCAGTGCACTGTTCATGGTACCATGGTACGGTATTGCATTAATACACATGGTGTGGTTACATCTGTGAAGACACCATTAATGATGAATGGTGTAACTTCTAAAAAGAGGTTTGGTGCATTAAAAAATTAGGTAATGCTGAACGGCACTGCATGATTTACAGTAATGTGGTTCCACAGGCTTGACTAAACTGGCTTGTCTGGATTCCAGACTTGTGAAGACATTTGAACACCTCAAAGCTGCTGAACTCAAGAAAGAATATTAATAATCTTCTTTAAAAACTACAGAAACTGGGCTCATTAATACACAAAGTGTTCTTAAAAGAAGAAGCAATACAGTGCTGTGCCAAAATAGCCCACATGTTGTTTTTTAAAAACATGTTGCTGACATCAAATTTAAATCCACTGGTAGCCCAACCAAGGTAGTCCATCTGCTTCAAGGCTCAATGTGCTGTGCATTCAGAGATGCTCTTCTGCATACCTTGGACTTAATGACTGGTTATTTATTTGAGTTATTGTGTTACTCTTGGGGCGATCGTGGCTCAAGAGTTGGCAGTTTGTCTTGTAATTGGAAGGTTGCTGGTTCGAGCCCCAGCTCAGACAGTCTCGGTCGTTGTGTCCTTGGGCAAGA
>VVHJ01045334.1:0-12403 GCA_015107715.1 Tylochromis polylepis
TCGCCGTCGCTGCTTCGCAAGCGGCTGTCCGCCGGAACTATCGTCGCCCCGCCGCGGGTCCTGTGGCCGGGAGCGCCGCCGGCCTGAGCTGGTTCCCTCTACCGCTCGCGGGGGGTAGGTTCGGCCGTATGGGGCCCCGGCCTCAGTCGGGCGATGGGGGTGTGTGGCGGGGCGTGGCTTACGGTGCCGTGCGGTGGAGATGGCGTCACCTGCACGGCATCAGCAATCACGCCTCGCCAGCCATAAAACGGGTCCTGGTCAACCTGGTTGGTGTTGTTGTTGATGCTGTGTGTGGCTGGCAGCAGGTGAGCTGCAGCCGCGGTGTGTGTGTGTCTCAGCAACCGTTCAAGTGTATAGTGTGAAGTGTGTGGTAAATAAAACGTATGTGGAACAACATGCCCATGTCCTGGGGTCTGCCTTGGGTCCGTTACACACCAGTACCATGGCTTGGTGCACAACAGCAGAGAGTGTGGTCAGTTTTCATATAGTTGTTTGGATGAACTGTGTTGCATTTCTGAAGCCAGGATAGTAACTGTGATGGTAAGCCTGCAATGACAATTCTAACATGCTGATGTTTAGCATAGTCGGTATGAAAAGATGGATGCAGTCATGTCAGTCATCAGTTTTGGACCCCACAATTTTCAGCCTAAGTGTTAGTTAGCATTTTGGTCATTGCCATGTTCTTTGTTTGTTTCGTAGGTTTTTAGGTAGGTTCAACACTAAATTTGGCTCCAGCCCATTTGGCAAGCTGTAGACATCTGCCTTTGACTTCTGAGCATACTTACTGCACTATAACCTTTCACTTTTTAATTAAACATCAATGTAAAGGTACATCTTGCTGAAGGCCATAGTTGGCTAAGGATTCTTAGCTGAGAAAACATCCATGAAAATCTGCTTCTTGGTGCATTACTACCGTCACTGAATGCCCTGAGCATCATGTTTGCTGACATAAAGATGCAGTCTTGTTCATTCTTAAATGGAGTTGAGTTGCAGTTCCAGATGGGGACTTTATTTTTTATGGCTCACAATTAATGCTTAGAGTAAGGATTCAGCAGGATTTCTTCAGTCTGCCTAGTATCTCACTCATCACACAAAAATGTAGACTCCCTACATATCAATGCATCACAAAGCGACACTGGATCTTTGAACCTTGGCTTCCTATTTCAAAGTATTTTGAATGTTGGCTGTCTGCTTGAGTCCAGGATGTTCCATGTACTTAAGATATACTGTCCTCAACTCACACATGATTTGTGATTATGTGCATGGATGTATATATTTATATATATGTAAGTATCCATGTGCCTGTGTAGCTGAATGACCCAACATGGCATCTGCACAAATCTGATTACAACAGAAAAAAGAACCAATGAGATCTTTGGCATTATCAGGAGAGAGTGTCAACACTGGGATTCAGAACAAAAGAGGCTGTGCAGTGACTGACGTTTTTGTTAAACTCCCCACCCCGAACATATTATCCTGGAATAAAGGTCACACTGGAACATTTTATTTACTCTCATCTTTTATTATACATTCTGAGACCGTATTTACACAGTTTCTATGGTGCAACATGGCTTATTCCTATTTATTATTACAGTATTTATGTTTCTGTCCTCCACACTTTGATTAGTTTTAAACAGCATAATACTCTAAGTTTGTCAGAGTTTGCAGCTTTTTTCTTTTCCCATATACACCAACTCTGAAATGGTAAATAGTCAAGAGATATTATTGTGAAAGACGCCTGTAAATGGAATTTGTGATTTAAACTGTAAACAGAGATTTTTCATGTAGTTTCCGTTTTTTATCAACAAGCTAGTGACTATAAGTCTGTGTATGCGTTTGTGTTTTCTAACTTTGTAAAGATCACAGAAAAACTGCCCTCAAAAACAATATATGTTCTTTAAAGGTAGTGTTTTTCTACTGTCCTTAAAGCTTGATGTTAAATAAAATAAATTAAATTACAACTGGTAAATTATTAAAGAAGATTAGGTCCATATTTTTAGATTTTAGAACAATAATTACCTCAAGGTAATTTATATAATAATAAATAGTCAAAAACAGTGTGAAGATCACAATCTGTAAAGTGACAAAACAGCCAAAAAGAGAATGCTCGACATACAGAAAGCATGACCTCCAATAGCACCATGAAGTGTGATTTTTTTTTATCTCTTTATTTATTTTTTTATGTTTGACTGCCTTTCAGTGTCAATAAACCAGAAAAGAAGCAGGGTATGTAAATGATGTTTATACTTTTTCTCACTTTAAAATAATATATCTAATGATTGATTAGAATCCACTGAAATTATTAATTTTAGATTTGGAAAATTCTGTTGTGTAAATAAATTTGCCAAAAATCTTTTGAAATCAAATCATTTCTATGAATGGACTTCTTTGTGACAGTCCAAAAGAACGGCATTACTCGGTTTTATATTGGTTAAAGGATTTTGGTTGCTCTGTCCTCAGTCTTTGGTCCCCACCCCCTCTTTACCATTCCCTCCCTTCACCAGTCAATACACTGTCACTCCTATCAAAACGTCAAAGGAGGATTACCCTCAGTAGCTTAAATCCTGGACCTGACACGAACCCTGATATTATGGTGAGGCACATCATGGCAATATTTCCCAGGGCGGGTCTAGTGGAGTTGACATTAATTTACTCTGTGTGTGTGTGTGTGTGTGTGTGTGTGTGTGTGTGTGTGTGTGTGAGAGAGAGAGAGAGAGACAAGGGAGAGAGAGCAAGCGCCTGAGAAGTAGAGTTCAGAGGTTAAATATCTAACATGGCTTCTGGTATTGATTTTTCTCCAAGTGGTGCTGATATTTAAGTTTCTGATTCTTAAATAGCCCCTCATTGATGAATGTACAAAGTAGTAATTCTTTTCTTTTTACAGTGAAAACAGGGGTTGAGCTCCAAGCGTCTGGGTGGGCACCCCACAGCTCTCCATAGCCCACAAATACACAGTAAAGATCCTACGATAACAGGGTCTTGGTAAAGAAAACTGTTTTGGTCTCCATACATAAATTTGATCTTTATAACGATTATATGGCAGAGACTATTTTTATGACTAACTTATTTAAATATAACAAAGACTTAAAATGGCCACTTTAGCTAATCCGAGTTACCTGAGTGAGTGAAATTCTAAGAATTTGGACATGACCGTGCAAACCGCTGCATCACCGTGCTGCCCGTCCATAATTCCAATCCAATCCAACATTAGTTTCAAAGAAGCGTTTTCACAACCAAAAAGGGACCGTTCTTGTCGATGTACAAGAACAAACAGATTACACTCTGTGACTATTTCAAGAAATGTCATAGACCAAGCAGTCATGGGATGTCATAAATTTTATTGAGAGACATCAACTGTGAATATTTTCCTGGTTGACAGAGCAGATTATCTAATTAGGACATCATTATGTGATATAATTACATGTCTTTATAAATAAAATACAGTTACAGGGAAGCATAATTATGAAATAACAACAGTATGAGTGAATGGACTTGCCAGTATAGAGGGTGTTGTATTGCCGGTGTATGAAGGCCCCCACCTGTGCCTGCATAAAACATACCAAATACCAGCCCCTGATGTTACTACTGAGATTTTCATATTCGCAGTGCACTCCGCTCATTAAAGAGAAGCAATTATGAGGAAGCAAGTCAGCTTTTAATGTTTTAAAATGCACGTTGAACATTCTTTATGTTCTTGGCAGTCCCTCCTGGGGGAGGTGTGCCTACTGCACTCAGTCATTAAATTTTGGCTCCGCAGTATGCATCTGTAGTATTGCTCTATACATACTAGACGTATGCGTGCATGTAACACTTCATGCACATATGATGTGCCCATGTGCCGCAACTACTAAAACTTTAAATGTACCTAAAGCCGTCCTGTTCACTTGGAATGTCTCATTATCTGTGCATTTTAAATGAGCGGGCTGGTGAATTCTATATGTATTTTAATAAGGAGTGCATGCGTACGGCATGGCTGCCTGCTGGTAGATGGATTGGAGGCCTCTCAAGTCTTTTGCAAAGGTGAAAATTACAACAGAGCGCACCATACAGCTGACATAAACCACACCGTGAAATTTTGATCAAAGTCTGTACGTTTTCAGCTACAAAGAGAGAAACAATGAATATGAATGCTTGTGAAACAGAAACATGTGATTTAGAGTGGACTTTTAAAAATGAAGATTCACTGTGGAGATGGTTTAAATTACTCTACAGTTTGAATTACTTGTATTTTTTGTAGGAACGTATAGTCCTACGCACTGCAATAAGCTAAAAGTTAATAACTGGGCCATCATATAATTTACAGTGTCCCAGATGTAAGATAAAAACAGTCTATGTGAACGATAATAACTCTAACTCTACATTTACCTTCCCAGAGAAAAACTAATCCAAAGAAGGCTGTCAGAGACATGATTAGAGAAAGTAATTATTCCACTGAGTCGCCTTTTCTAATTCACAGTTTTTGTCCAGATGCAGGCTGATAACCATGTACCCATACGGACTTTAAGACTTGCATTTGAAAATCCAGAGTAACATCACCGTGACTGCCACTGAAAAAAACAGTAGATCTGATTTAAATCAATGGAGCACTTTTCAAATCCAAGAAATTTCACAATTGGAGGATCTGAACCCATCAGTAAAAATGAATGTTTTCTCAACCCACTCTGTCAGACACTGCTCTGAACAAAAGCCAGTGGTGTCACCGTAAGATGCACATTGTTTTTTGGCAGCTAACTCTGCCGAGGTAGACAGGAGCAGTGCTATAGTGGCATGCATCCTAAGTCTGTCATCCGAGACAAGTTTGTATCTTGTTTGGGACCTAACATCTTGCGCTTTTATTTATTTTCATCTCCTGATTTTTAAAGACTGTATTGTTCAGGTACTAAAATTACATTGTTTAAGGAAAGAAGTTGGTTTGGGATAAATACACCTGTTTAGAACTGTCACTCTGCAGGCTGACAAATTACACTTTTAAATTTGATGCCAAGGGGTCAAGGACAAATACATGTGTCATGGTCAGGGCGGGTTAGGTTATGCTTTACTTTTTGATGTCTTTGTTTTTTTCTCAGTGAATCTAAACGTGTTCTTGAACAAGTCAGAATTTACAATTTCGCAATCAAACTTTGAATCTAGAATAACCCCTCAACTTGGATATACTACAAAGAAAGTCAGAGCAGCCCACCTACCCCAAGTTAACAGTCCAAGATGGTGGACCAAGATAGCTCTTATCTGTACTGCCACTGTTGTGCGTTAGTGACTCGTTAAATACGCCATATGCTGAGAACTGACCAGGCACTGGATGTGAAAGTGCTGCAGCGGTGTTTTATATTGCTAGTCATACCGGAATGGTATTGCTAAAAGTCAAAACAGATTCTGTGTTTTTCTCGCTTTTCCGACTTCACTACTGGAACACACTAACGTGGGAGTGCAGTCACCTTCCAGTTTCGAGTTCTGACGTCTAAGGCAACTGAAACGCAACATAAGTTTAAGGTGGAATGTGGCTCCGCCCGTGGGTGGAGCACTACCTGTTGGGCTGTCTTTCTCGCACCTGTTCCGAATCAGTGCGGTCAACCTGAGAGTAGTTGAAGGCTGATCAGATCATCTTCAATCCTGTAGTGACAATCAAGCTCTCCTACTTTGAAATCTGCATTCCTGTTACTTTCTAGCTTTCGACTGCTCAGATTACTGCCCTATTTCCTGTCTGCTGCTCCAAGGAGTTGGCAATGTTGCCTCCAGCCAGACTCAACTGGGAAAAACCTGTTTGCCCACTCTCACTCACACTCAGACCCTACCTGCTTCCGTAGATACCCTCCCCAAGCACTCGCTTTCCTCGCTGGGTAATGCTGTTCCACTCCTTCTCACTCAGCTCTTTGTAAATCCATCCACTGTGTCTGAGTCTGATTTCAAATATGACATGGGGAGCTGTCAGTTAATGCTTGCTCTGGTTACCAACCTAGGTTAGCAACGTACAGATGCTAATTTTGGCAAGCAAAAAAAAGAATTTTTTTTAAATGAGTGGATTATGTAAAAATCAAGCCAGTTAATGATATACAGTAGATTGGTAGCTCTAAGTTGTGTAAACAAGACACTGAATTCAAGTTTAATGATGCCAATGGCAGGGTGATATAAGAGAGCTGTGGAGTCTTCAGCAGTGAGAGAGACAAAGCAAAGGATGGTTTGTCCTGGCTGATGGGATGATAACAAATGATCATACACACAGTATTTATGGTTGTATGTGCCCTTTATGTACATTTGCAACTTACAGTACTTTGTGCAACTTCCTAGAACACAGGACTGACTCATTTGACTCACAAGAACACATCTGAAAGATAGCACAGTAGTTTTTTCCTTCAGCCTTCCTGGCACCCATAGCCATCTGGCTCCAACATTAATGATAATATGATCACAAAGGATTCCATACTGTTATTGGATTATCTAAATGTCACTGTGTCACATTCATGTCTCGTTCATGATGTAACACATTTCAAATATCCACTGCTGACTGACATAAGAGGCTTGTGTTTACATTCTCTTATTATGAAATACACATGTGCATTCACACATAGAAAAAAACACAAATGACTAACCAGCGAAGCGAGTTGTTTTTTTGTGTCACACAAACATTTTTTTTTAGTATCCAATTGTGTATTTATGATGTTAAAATCAGTGACTTCTCTAACAACCACTTGCATGTATTCCCGTTTCAACAGCAGAATGAAGGTCAGGGCTGGACACCAACAGGATTACCTGGGATTTGCACAGAGTATCACTAGCCAGCTAATTCGGGCCAGAGGTTTCCCCTGTTCGCTTAGTGCTCAGTGAGTATAAATAGCACTTAGACCTGCCTCCCTAATCCATATTACATACAAATCCACTTTTCGTTCATTCAAAATTTGATGCTCGTCAACTTGAGTCATCAATGCAAGGCTATAAGATAACCAGTGGACACTTCCAGAAGGATCTTGCCAAGTATTTTTGTGTCAGTCTTATCAAGACTGATACAAATGATATTAAAACCAAAGTTTAAAAATAAGTTTCGTATCTGTTTCTTTGTTAGTTTGTGCACAAACAGCTCCTACACGAGGAGTGGAGCAACCAAAATTGCAACACAGGTGCATCAAAGGACCTGAGGGTTATTATCTCTATTGGCAGTTATAGACATCTTTATGTTTCCTAGCAACCACTTACTAAAACAATCCATTTGCAGTTTTGGAATTTTTACAACGATAATGTAATTTAAATTTTGATGTCGCTAAGTTGTGATGTTTACAGTGTGAATATTACATTACATCATTTGGCACACCTAGGAAGTCAAATATACTTACACTTTACCTTTCTCCTTGCACGTGATCTTGTGCATTTTTGTCACAATAAACCACAATGCATGTAAATATGCAGCCATAATGATGTGTTAGTTTTACATTGTGAATTTTGGTTTCACAATTTGGGCATGTACTTGATTGAACAAAGTGTTGCGTAACAATTTTTCACTGCATCTTTAAAGGGGTTGGACAGTGACTGGTTGACGAGTGCAGCAGCACACTTATAGACGATAGATGGTTGACACGGACCCTTCATCATAATTAGATGTAAACACTATTTTTGTTGTATGCTCTGAAACCCATATTTATCGACTAAGTATTTTTTTTTTTACTTTTCTCATTGTAATTTAATATTTCAGTTTCCCAGCAACACCAACAGAACAAACAGTATGTAACAGGGGTGTATATTAGCATATTAAATAAAGAGAATAATGGTGCAATGCAGTGTTGTAATAAAATTTCAAGACCTGCATAAAACCAAAGATTTTATTTGACAGTGTGCAACGCTAGCTACATATGTGCACATATCCATTCACAGCAGCATTTTAGCTTCCTGTGAACAGTGAGTGTTGGCAGCCAGCCACAACCCTTCACATGGGAATCCTACGTGATGTCTAAGCAAACAGTGATGACCCTAACCCTGTGTTATCAGAATATGCTTTGAAAGTAATCGTTCGAACTGAAAGGCATCGACAACTATTTACATTTTTCCAGAAAAAAATCAGTTTTGCTTTTGTCCCAAACATACAGTTGGGGTTAGAGTTCTGGCTATAGTTAGGGTCATCATCAGTAATGACTTAGAATTTAGAGGGTGAACCTTCTTTCCACAATATAGAGAACTACAGTGGTTGAAAAAGCTTTCCTCTAGCTTGATGGGACAAAATGTGTGGCCTGAAACACACTAAAAGATTGGAAATTTGAGCAGTTACCTGACACACCTAACCCTAACCCTGATAACTAGGCCTGTGATAGGCCTTTCTAGGTGATGACTTCGTGAAGAACAAAGTTGCATGTGTAAAGTTGCTGCAAAAAGCAGCAACTCAATTCTGAGAAATATTTGTTTGGTTTTTGTCTCACTTTATATCACTTTACACTTAAAATCTTAATGGTTTAGGTCCTGCCAGAGTGCAATTTAGTAAACTGTTTTGCCACTGCAGTGTTGTGAGAAACATCCATGCCGTGCAGACAACGAAAAGAAAATCTAAACCATGCAGTGCGACCACTGGCCTTTTCTTCCCTCTAAACTAAAAGAGGATCAAAACAACTCCAGACTTGCTGTCTGGGCTTTCTTCATCTCACGGAAGGTCACTAAACATACCCTGTTGTCCTGCACGGTGTCCACTGCAATCCTTCTCTTCTTGGGTGGGTCTGAATGCAAACAGAAAGCAAGCGCAGCACAGGAAACACTCCTGCACAGCTGCTGATTTCACATTGCAGTCCAAAAATGTTGCAATGAATAGCTGAATTTCCATCTGTTGTGTGTTGCTGATTCATTTAACTGGTTTCTCCTCTTCCTGCTCTTTTAACAACACAGAAGGTCCATTATTAAGTGTCATTTTCTTTCATTTGATACACTGTAGATTAAGGCCGAAGTGTTCTAAGAATAAGCCCTTTGGTTCAACAAAGCTAGGAGTCATCACGGCGCTCTTTGAAAGAGCTGCTACTCCTTAAAGTGTGTCTGACTCTGTCCCAAACCAAAAAAAAAAAACAAGTTGCACAGCTGTTTGCGGCCCCTCCCGCCTGACATATTTCTAAGCCGGAGTCACTGATGTCTCGTTTGTGCCAAGGCTTTGTTGGCAGAATTTTTGTGGTTTTGAGACCAAGTAGCAACACATCGTTTCCATCACTGCTAGTGGTTTTTTAAGTCTGTCTGAAAAAAACCACGTCTGGCCCCATGTGCCACATCATCCCGACCTACTGCCCTCCCCCGCACTCCCGTCTTCGGTCTTCCTTTCTGTGACTGTTTTCACGTGGGGGGGGGGAATGAGTTCATTCTCTGACCACGAGACAATACCTCATCCTTCCACTTTGGCCCTCTAGCTGAATCACGGGGTTAGGGGAGGTGGAAAACATCTCCATCTCCCTTCTCCTCTACTTTTGTCCAAGACAAACAGCTGTGGCTCAGTTATGAGTGTGTGCCTGCTGTGTCCTGACAGGTTTCCAGAAACCTGCTGTCAGGTAGCCCATGCAGGGAAACACAGACGCAGAGGGTCTGTGTGAACTTGTGGCCTGACTGCATGAATTCTTAGCTAACAAAATGACTAGTTAGGCAGAAAAAAAGTGCACTTAGCACAGCTAAAGAAAGAGCTGGTAGATTGAATGACTGAATTACTACATGGAACATGTTAGCAGAGGCTTACTTGAGTCACACCTCGACATGTGGGAGTTTGCTTTACGTGCATGCTGGAGGATTGTGCTTTAAGCGGGGGTCTAGTCTTCCTCTCCTAAGAAATGCTGAGCGTCTTGTCGTGCGCTTGCTGCATTGTGTGGAATTTTAATGCAGCAATTTGAGCCTTTCAAATCAAGCATGAATGTATTCAATTTAATTCACTTAAGAAACCCTAGTTTCAACCCTCATTTAGTAGCTCATTTTTATCCCAAACACAAATGCTGATCTTCCAAAAGCTCATCCAGTTGCCACGGGCTTTGTCTATGCCTGTGGGTTTTTTTTTTTTAATAATTCTTAGTTCATCACTTCCTGTGTGTTTTTGAATGCTGCTTCTTGCTTCCTGTTTTTTTCTTTTTCGTCTTTGTTCTTTTGTCTGCGGTTCACTGTTGTCATTGTAGGTTTGTTATTCCTGCTCCCTCTTTTGTTTCCTGCTTTATTTTGAAGATTTGTTCCTTATATGGCTTCATGATGTTTGGCTTTCCTTTCACGTCCCAAATATTACTACTTTTCAACCATGCGCTTAAACTTCTTGGGAAAAAGGGCAAGCATTAATAAACCTGAAGTGAGCTTTTTATCCTCTTCCTTATTTTCTGTCACATGTATACATACTGTTACCCCAAGAATACAAAGACTGCACCCTTGCCACATTCTGGCTCCAGCACAGCCACTGGAGCTAAACATGCTGCGTTGTGTAACAGAAGTGTCCCAGAATTGTCCCAGAAGTGGCTCTCCCCGTGGTTCAAAGTGGCTCCGTTTTTTAAAGAAGTAATGTCATCCTGCTCAGAACAGATAAGGGGGACAGGAAGTCAAACGCAAGAATACCCTAGAGAATTTGGTAAATTTTCAAAATAAGAGACCTCATGCAGACTTATCATGTGAGTGTGTGAAGGCTAGAACAAAAACACATCACAGGCAGGCACCTGGTATATTCCCAAGATTATAATGGTGGATGCTCATAGTAAACATTTCAATTAATGAGGTCAGCCCATGTACAAGTAAGAGTCAGACGCTCGGGCTTCAGAGTAAGCTGAAGTTCAGTTTCTTTATCATTTTGCTTCGCATTATTATCAAAGAGTGAGGATAGCCTTAATGTTATCTTATCTAGCCCACAGGCTGTGAGCAGATAGGCCCAAAAACTTCTGTTAATGACAGGAGCAGAAGGAAATTCACCTACTAAAAGAGAGCCAATCATTTGGTTTAAAGGGAATGGGTTTCCTTCAGGGGAAAGTAGCTAAAACAGTTTATTACACCAGGAAGGAGGGTGGGAGGCGAGGGGAAGGAATGCATTTTGTATCTCAACACAGATACAAAATGTTCACGCTGACATGCGGTCTACTAACTTCCTCCCCCGTGTTCCTTACCTGCTTGCTGAATGGCTGATTGTATGGCTGGGTGAGTCAGTGGCATGCTGTGCTGCTCGATTGTGTCTGTAGTGATACAGTGACTGATTTGCTGACTGACTGGCTGTCTGAAAAACTCAGATTAAGCTATCCTTGGTCAGAGCCAGAAGAAGGCCCACCAAGGACTATGAGATATGGGAGGGAAAAAAACAAGGGGGCAGGGGTGGGGGATGGGGAGAATAAGAAGCAGAAGACATACGAGGTGACTGAGAATAAGAGCGAGAGAAGAGTACTGAGAATCCAATACTGTTCTATTAGGAGTGATTAGATTTTGAAGCTCTGAGCTGAAGCATAGATCTCGTGGGATTATGGCTAGAGTTATAGCTTTGATGTTGACCTTGCATGAACCGGTCTCACTCTGTAACCCACTGGCCCATGATGCCTGATCATTTTGGTTTTTAATTGAAAATTTTCAGCCCCCAGATCCACTCTGAGTAGGCGCATTCCTCAGTGTTTATCATTGTTCATCACGCCACTAGTCACTTGGACAGTTTATCATATGTTTTGGGGAAAATTCTGCAATGTTGATAGTTACCACTGAATACCATCCAACCTTCGGCTTTGGCATTTTCATGATGTAGATGGTATTTACTACTGTATGGTTACCATCTCAAAGGAGAGCTGTGGATGGGTAGGGTGCGATCACACTGCACCTTGCATATATTACTATCAAATTATGTTTGCATAGCTTTTTTGTTTGTAAAGATTTCCTGTGTTGATGGATTAACATATCATAAAAAAATGACATGGCACTTCTTGGGAGATAACCAATATAGATTATACATAAAAGATAGTTAGCAGCCATTGTCATATAACTCACTGATTATGGAAGTCCTGTTGTCAAGCTTCAAGCTGAGCATTTTTGCCATCTCAGTCATGAATCTGATCATGAAAATAAGTTACACTACACACTCATAGATACTCTGAGCTTCAGGGTCATTTTCCTGTAGACTTCTATATACAGTGGCTTGCAAAAGTATTCGGCCCCCTTGAACTTTTCCACATTTTGTCACATTACAGCCACAAACATGAATCAATTTTATTGGAATTCCACATGAAAGACCAATACAAAGTGGTGTACACGTGAGAAGTGGAACGAAAATCATACATGATTCCAAACATTTTTTACAAATAAATAACTGCAAAGTGGGGTGTGCGTAATTATTCAGCCCCCTGAGTCAATACTTTGTAGAACCACCTTTTGCTGCAGTTACAGCTGCCAGTCTTTTAGGGTATGTCTCTACCAGCTTTACACATCTAGAGACTGAAATTCTTGCCCATTCTTCTTTGCAAAA
>VVHJ01045335.1:0-24351 GCA_015107715.1 Tylochromis polylepis
GAGTTTTGTCTTTGGGATGAACCAGTTTGTGTCTGAGTGTGTGGCTGGGTCTGAAGTATACTGGGATGTCGTGCTTGGAGAAGACTCTCCTGAGTTTCTCTGATAAATCGGCTACATAGGGGATGACAATATTGTTGCGTTTGTCCTTCTGATCCCCCCTAGTTGGTGTCTGATCTTCTTTTCTGTGCATCTTTGCTGATTTGATAAAAGCCCAATTAGGATACCCACATGTTTTCAGAGCTTTCTTTACATGTGTGTGTTCCTTCTTTTTCCCTTCAGGCTTAGAGGGAACATTTTCTGCCCGGTGTTGTAGGGTCCTGATTACTCCAAGTTTGTGTTCGAGAGGGTGGTGGGAGTCAAAGAGGAGGTACTGGTCTGTGTTTGTGGGCTTCCGGTAAACTTCAGTGTTGAGGTTTCCATTCTCAACAATGTGCACGGCACAGTCCAGGAATGGCAAACTGTTATCCTTTGTGTCTTCCCTGGTGAACTTTATGTTTTTATCCACAGCGTTGATGAGCAGTGAAGGATTCTACTTCATCAGCATATCTGTACCAGTGGCTAGGTACTGTCCCTTTAAAAGAGCCAAGCTCCTTAGACTACGATGACCTGGATGACTGAGAACCTTCACAGACGCCTTAGTTTCTATTAGTTTCAGTCTCAGGTTTAGTCTTTATTCATTATTGTTATAAGGAGGGCAGATGTCAGAGGCAAGAATTAGAAAAATCTGTACAGGTATAAAAACACAGAACTTTTAGAAAGCAGTTGACTCACTGTCTTCTAGACACCCAAAGTCTCAGTAAATACATCTATCCAAGCTTCATGAGTCAAGTTTTGATTAAAAAATATTTTTTATGTATGATTTACTTAACTAATGTTCTTTTTTTCTTTTTCTTTTACATCATGCTTTAGTTTTCAGTTTAGTGTCAGTGAACTAGAATAACCTTGATTTCATGATCCTGCAATGCAGGTGTTTCAATTATTTTGTCCACCCCATTCAAGTAGCATAAATATATGTCTGCATATGTACATTTTGTTACAACCACAAGCTAAAGCCTTAAAAAAGAGGGCCCAGAAACACTTGTTTTTAGCCTTTTTTGGACAGGGACAACAGACAGGAAAGCCATGCGGGTCAGACTTGAACCCAGGCCTATTACTCTTCAGTCATAGAGCATGGGGTCGCCTGTGCACCCACTGAGCTAAACTGCCGCCAGACTCAGCACTTCTCTAACAAAACTGAAGTAAAACTGTCAATACTTGGGACTGTTGTAGTAAACTGAAATTTAGTAACTAGCATTTAGCTAATTGGAGTGAAGATTTTAATGACGTTTATGTTTATGTTGTATGACTGTTTATGTTTTATGTTGTTTATGTTGCTGTATGAAGAAGAATTCCACTTGCATGAGTCTGGCAGAGTTTTGTGTCGTTATAATTAGCTATCTAAATAAAGATCCAACAGTTGGACACTTTTCTGACAGTCCTGATGATCGTCAGGTTAGTAATCACAGACTGGGTGCCTGTGGACACAGGTTGACTCTTACAGACGAGATAATGCAGTCATTACTTGGACATGACATGACAAGTTAACTGCCTTTTTCTGTTCTGTGAAATTAGGAGCATCTTTTCTCAGTGTGGAGATCTAGTTCATCTAAAAGTAGACTGGGAGGTGGAGCCTGAGGCTGTCAGGCTCCTCTCCTGTGGAACCAGCTCCCAGTTTGGGTTCAAGAGACAGACACCCCCTCTAGTTTTAATATTAGGCTTCAAACTTTCCTTCTTGATAAAGCCACAAGCAAGATCAGGTGGATTTGAACCATCCGTCAGATATGCACCATAAAGTCAGGCTGTAGGCAGACTTCTTATGATGCATTGATCACCTCCCCTCTGCTCTCCTCTTCTCCTCAAGTGCCCTGAGATGATTACTGCTGTGAAGTTGTACTTTAAAGAGGCAAAACTAAGGATTGATTAACATGGTGCAGAAATGTTTTTGTACATTAAGTTACTGTTACCCTTATCGATTAATCCAACAAGACAAATGTCCAGGGCAACTTGGTGCTTGGCAGGTGTTTAATTCACGGACCACTTGTACACAAATGAGATGAAATTAGATGTTAATGGTTCCCATGGGGGGAAGTGGTTAAAGTTTGCCTCCGCATCACTGACCTCTGGGTTATGAGCATGTTTCCACCAAGGCCTCTGCTGACAGCCGGCTCCTACACCCAGCTGGTGTTTAGGGGGGAAGGATTTTCACACCTAGCATACATGCTTCACTTAAGATACTGTTTACAAAGCACCCCCCTTGCAATAAAGTCAGAGCTGTGACAAGGAAAATTAGGAACTCTGAGAGCATAAGGACCAAAACATCGCTGTTATTAAATCATAATGGCCTACTAGAGTAATTAAATGTGTGTGGCAGATTGGCAGTGTCTCTCATTTACACCTGCCTCTTTCATTGGTGAAGAAATTAGATTATTAAAGGCAATTATCCCAATCTGAATCTGGGCTCTCTTTCAAATAAAGGACAATGTTTTTAAAAAGAAATGTTTTAAGCAAGCTGCTGCACATTTTCTGTCATCTATTTGCAAACACGCCATCTTTATTGTGGCTTCTAGGTCATTCTGTGTTGCTGCTTTTATTGAATTTGCATGCGAAGGGGGGTCAGAAAAGGGGGAAAATTCAACTCTGAGCGTGACTTTCATTTCCTTCTTTAGACGTATGCACTCAGACTTTAGAAATGTCTTTGGGTAGCGAACAAAACGCTAAGATGAGAATGTGCTAGGGAAAAATGTTGAGGCACAACCTTCAAATGCACCTGAAACTGTGACTTTTGCTTATGCCTTCAGTGTAGCTTCTTCTCTGGCAGTTTTCTAGCTGCTACCTTAAAGTACTACATTTTTCTCCAAAATAAAGCCCCTGCAGCACCTCTGAGTATAAAAGGAAAAAACCTCAAGGGAAACAAAACTTTCAGCTATTGTAGGTTAATCCATTTCACTCTAATGTGTAATTCTTCGCTCTACTGTGTAGTTGACTCTTAAGATTCATTTTCCTGGAAAAATAGTGAGTGGAAAGGAGAATATTTATGACACAATTAAGGCTTATATTAAGCTTTTCACAGGAAAAATGTGTCTTTCTTTTTTTTAAAAAATGGATTCAAATTGATTGGTTTAAAATGGATTTCACCAATGTACCAGTGCTTATGTCATTTTCTGCGAGGACAAAGCAGTTCTCTGGAGTTTAGAGTGACAGAAATACACAATCAAAATGATAAAGTAGATTCTCTCCAACCTGACTTTATTGTTTGCTTTATTTCGGCAGATCATAAATGTGTCTGTGACTGACAGTCAGTCAGGGATGCACGATTACTATAATTTTAATCCTAACGACACATAAAATGTGGGAATGCAAAGTAAAAGCAAATCAGATGTTCACGTGCCGTGATTGGCGCATGCAGTACACTTGCTTGTATGTGCCAATCGCGGTTTTTCTCTACACCACGCAGGTTCGAGTTTCCTGAACGTCATAACACTACATTAAAAGATAGATGTACAGCAAAATTTACAGGATGACTCAGAACAATATTTGGTGAGCTAAAAATCAGAAACGAAAGCTGCTTTTTGTTTCACTCAAACAAACAATCAAATTCCCCTACTCTTTGTTATCAGTCTGTACTAACATAATATTACAGTGCTCACTTTAAAAATAAGCCTGTTGCTGTCACAACAGTGCATGGCTTAGAAGTGCTCCTTTAGGTCAGTGGTTGAGGACATAACTGCATATTACATAGCCAAAAAGCAAACAGCATGAGTTCAAATCCAACCTGTGTGCCTTTGCTGCATGTTTCTCCCTGTCCTGTTGGTCTTCACTTCTTCATTATCCAATATAAAGAAATACACAAGTTGTGGATTACTCCTTTGTGTCATGCACAACCCTGCTGCGATCAGCTCCTTGTGTCTCCGTGTGCTCAAAACACATAGTGCAGAGTGCCCTCTGGTGGACAAAATATGCAACATCAACACTCACAACAAGGTTGAAGGGTGTTTCGCCTATCTCTTCTTTAGTAAAAATAGTTTATTGGCCTTTATGGATCTATCTATCTATCTATGCACAAACACAAATTGATAATATCGGCCAAACTCTAAGATCAAATGTCCAGCATTGGATTGTCATGTATTGTTTGTAAATGATTCAGATTTAGGGGAAGTGATGTTGATGTCAAGAAAAGAAAATGCAAAGTGCTGTAGTGTTTTGTCTGCACCACAAAGCAACACCTAACTTATTTACCCGTCTAAAAACACGCCACGAACTGCAGAATAATTTGTGCACAGAACCCAAGAAAGAGAACAAATAAGCGAGGCTGTATGTTTTCACACAGATGCCTAAAACCACCAACATAACTGCATTCTAGCTGGGCAAAGATCTGCCCAGCAAACATGCCGAGTAACAAAAGCTTTGGGAAAATGGTCAACTTAATGGACAAATGATATGTTAGCCCCTCACACAGTGACATGGCAATGGCTACACTGTATGCAAGGGGGACTAATAATTTCCTGTGAGTTTATTCACATACAGCATGCAGGTACAATGACAGGAGTGAAAGACTATATTTTATATAAAGAAATGCTTTGGTTCTAGGAGATGCACTTGGGTCAGGTGAATAAATGCCTCAATTGTCTGCAAAGATGTTTTAATAAACAGGAATATGGCGCAGTGTAAAGGTGAAGGTAGTGCCCTGGTGATTTAAAATAAGTTATCTTTATTTATATTTTTACTTTTTTCCTTCTAAGAGATGCAGTGAATTTATGTTAATAAGCAGGAACAAATTAATTTTGATGCCAAGATTTGTACATAAGCAGGAATGGCACGCCACATGGGTGTGAATGCAGTGTTATGTATGTGTGACAGTGCATTAAAAACATTTTTCTCACAGAAATCACTGAATGATCATGATACATAATGATGATCAATAATAATCAGAATAATTTTTTTTAGCTATAATAGTGAAACCCTACAGTCATGTGTGAAAACTGGACTGAAAAGTGAACTCCTGTATTTCCTGTGACATTTACTGTGAAAGATGTAGCTGATACTGTTACCCCCATGCAACCATTTTTAAATGTGTCAGAGAAAGGCCCTGAAACAGCAGGGAGTGAGATTTTCTTTCCGAGTAAATTCTCGAAGAAATCAGTGGAGGTGGCCCAATTAAAGAACCAGTGTCAGGAAACAAGCACATATTTATTAAAAACCATGTGATATGGAAATACTGTGTGGTATTAAGGGTAAAAAAAAAAATAAATAAAAATACCAAAAAATTTTTGCTGTGCAAATTCAAGAGATCTATTTTAAACAAAGCCAGCCAATCATTTCAAAAAATGTCTGAGCCTGATAAACGGGGACACGGCATGCTGGGTGCAGATTCTAAGCCTGGAGAGAAAAATGTCACTGTAGAGCTTACCCCTCCTGCAATGGCTGGGCCTGAAAATCTCGAAATCTTACCTTTGATCATAAACCCATACACCCACAGGCACAAGCTGCCAGAGTCCAACATCAAACGCAACACAGTGTAGCACTAACAAAAAAATATCGTCAATACAGCAAACGATTTTCCACCATTTGGGGGCAGAAAGACTCCAAAAGAAACCTCTGAACACTCTTGACGTACTGTTAGCTTAACATGTTCCTGTGGCTAATGTCTCGGGAAACAGATCCCATCTGTCAAAAAATAGATCAATGTTAGTATCCTTTTGTTTTGGAGTTGAATATTCAAAGGAGTTTATTCCTGGTTAGACTTCAGGTGTTTCTCTAGTGCCTTGTTAAAGTGATCACTGATGGTGCTACAAGAGGACGAATTCAAGAAATGAGACTGAAAGACAAAGACATTACAAATACAGTATGCATGAGGATTCTTACAGGCAGGAAAATTCTGCCACTACCCTCAACTCAGGGAGAGCAGATATTATATAAGTTTGTGTTGGCATCTCTGGAGGACACGTTGGCCTCCATTTTGGAAAGACCTTGGTGGTCACTTGCCAACAACATCGAGTTTTCAGACCTGACCTGCCTTGAAAACAGATTTATCCCACTGGGGCCTCTTATGTTGCTCTGCTGGACCATGCAGTGGCCTTAAGCCAACAGAGGAAGAAAAATTTTGCTGTCAGGTGTTTTCACAGCTTCTACTGCGGCCTTCAATGCTGATAATCCCCATTAGCATATTAGCATCCCACCCACGTCTTTACCAATTAACAAGGTCAAAACATGCCAGGTCCCCACACATTTGTCACTTTCATAGTTATGGTCCAAAAATATAATTACAGTGACAAATGGAAAATGTTGTGGTCCTTGCACAGGTAAGAAAGGAAATAGGTACACTTAATTTAGTGCACGTTGGTTAAATCTAATATCAGCCACGAGAGCATGAAGTGTTTCTGTGCAGTTCAGCAACAGTTAAAAATGACAATAATTAAAAAGTTAAAAAAACAAACTAACAGAGAAAAAAAATAGACTGCGACCCTGTGTAGTGTTTATACACCTGGTCAGCTAGAAAAACTGACAGTTGACACAGCTACAAAATACCCCAGTGCTTATTTGCATTTGAATGGCGCTCTAGTGACAAGTGGCATACATGCCGATGAGGTTTTGTGTGTGGGAGCACTGGTGATGACTGTTGTGAACAATCGACAAATGACAATTTAGTAAGCAGTGAAACGGCGGCTGACACAATCATTTTGTGTTTAGTCTGCTGTGTGCTTCTTTTCTATTGATCCTAATTTTGATTTGCTGGTTGACACAGACAGAAAAAGTTGCTTGATTTAAATCTCTTTTTTGTAGTTGGGGAAAAAAAAAAACAACCACCAATGTATCTTGGATCTCTTCAAATCAAAAATAAATCATGAACTACAACCACGGCTACTCTAGTTTACTGTCAGGCAGTCAGAATATGTGAAAAATGCTTGCACAGTCTCTAAAGAAAATACTTTGTCCATAAATCTCTCAGCTCACAGTGGAAACAGTTCAAGTGTATTTTTCAAAACAATCTAACACTTTGACGTATAATGCTGAAATCATTTCGAGTATATTTTGGTATCTTTTTCCCCTCAAAAATGAAATCTAAATAGTTTTTGATGTGGATAATCTCGTGCTCGATAAGGCCTCCATGACATAGTCCTAGACACTGGTTGGTGAACCCCTCGCATGTATTACTGACTGGTTGGTGAACCCATCGCATGTATTACTGACTGGTTGGTGAGTTTTTGCTGGAGGTTTCTGGCTGTGAAACGGAAATTTGTTGGAAAGAGGGTCCTTCACCTAAAACCTTGGAATTGTTTTCCTTGCTGATAAATTTCCATGGTCTCCTGTAGTTTGTGTAGAAGATGGCAACTTGTCAAACACTTGTCAAGCAGTAAACTTGAAAAAGTGCAATGCAATCTGAAAATGGAGAGTATTTGCCTTCATGGTAAAAGTTATACCTTAACACTGCAACCAACATGCTTCAAAAGGTACAGCTTTTGCCATTTGTACGGATACACTGTCGTATTTTTCCAATTTTTCTACCACTTAATGAGTGTTTGCAGACAAGTCACCTTTTAAATGCAAACTATGGGGAACTGCAGCAATCTACTATCTACCAAAGCAACTGCAAAGAGGTTTTTGTTGCAACACTGTAGACCTCTTTAAGATAATTTTTGCTGTGACCATTTTTCCCCAAGCAACTGCTAGCAACCTCCAGTAATTGCTCAGGGAATACATGAGTGGTTGCAGTCAGTATCTGTTTAATCACTAGGCTAACCATAGAAATGATGGCTATGATTATATTTAACATGTTAATATATTTAGGCCTTAGGAGTATTTATCATATATAGAGATATCTCTTGTTGGCTGTCACAATACAAACTGAAACCAGTTAATTAGAAAGCGCCACTGACCATTAACTTCATAAGAGTAGTAATGCTCAACCAAGACCCATCTAAACTTAACTAAAAGAATCACTAAGCTCAGATGAAGATAGTGATTCTGTGATCTATTCAAAGATTTCAAACTTTTCTCTGTCTGCCTTTAAGAAATCTGGTTTCTCATGGAATTACTGTAAACACATCCTAAAGTCCACAGTCTTCATATAAATACCCTAACGTCTTTCAAGGTAACGTTACTTGTTCTTTGAGTATTCATGAAAGAGTGTCCAATGGAGGCAAGTCAACTTCACTCTTTTGGGATTTTCCCTCACAACTTACACAGAGAATTTTAAATTCCCGTGCTTAACTAAATGACTTCTTAACACATTTTTACAGTACCGTAAGATCCGCGGCTTCTACAAACAGAAGAGCAGTCTCTCATTTATTAAATATAATCGTGACAGCTGCAAGATAAGTCAGTCAAACTCCCACTTGACTTAAAATGGAAAATTAGCAGCAATGGCTCAGCTGGAGGAATTGGAAGGAGGGATTGGTTCACTGACTTGCGTGAGTGAGACTGTTTGTCTGTGAGAGACAGGTCTAGAGAGCGAATGAACTAGTAAGTATGGAAAAATAACAACACTATATATGCTGTTAGAAGCAACGACTGTGTAGGTTTGTAAAATCTTCTACAGTTTGCACTTATTTGTCATTGGTCTGTCTTGCATTTACAATATTAGGGTTTAAACCAGTAATCTGACGTTTCCGAAAGTAAATTCTACGTCTGCCATTAAATGGAAATTCACACACTCAATACACAAATATTTTTAAAGTGCTGCATTTTTTCTTTGTCTCATGTCAAGGTGACATTTCCATCAAAAACCAGCAGGTTTACGTGATTAACTTACATGTAAATGGTGACTCGTACTGATACAAAATGGAATTAGTTAGAAAATGCGAATGCTATATCTTAAAAGACACAATATCAGCTGTCTTTACTCAGGAAATTAAAGTCCTTCAGTGTCGCCAGTGACTTTTGAATATTATCGGGTTTTGTAGGTTGTATGTTGTAGCTGGATTGCTGCTGCCAGTAACAACGAATGTAACTACCAAGGTTATTAAAAAGGCTGGTTTTATTATTGTTGAATCCTGATTAATTAGCAATACTCTTAAAGGAAATTGCAAGAAGCAGAGTTCAAACCACACTTCATTTAGGTGCTTTTATAAGCGACTAGTTAAGGCTACCAAGATGCCCCACAGTAATTAAAAAAAGGTCTTTGGTGACACCTGTTTCCTTACACGTGACTACTTGATTGTTTAAGGTGGTTAAAATGAACAGTGTATAGGCAAAAATTCAGCAAGGGATTACTGTTGTCATCCCATTCAAGGTTACCAATGAGATATCGTAACTGGACTCATCAGCCCAGTACCAAAGGAAAGTTTCTAACAATCCTCTCCTAAATCTAACCAAGCAGCAAGTAAAAACAAAACAAAAAAACCCTTGATGTGTTTGTGGCATGTGTTGTCCTCAGTGACTTGTGATTTTAAAAAAATCACTGGACATTGATTACTCAACTAATTTCCCTTGTGGAGATCAATAGAACCTAATCTGGCTGCCAACTGATTCATTGTCAGCTTTAGTCTTGTCAGTTTTCAAAGTTTGTTAAGTTTTGACTCTAAATACAACAATTTGTTCATTTTGTGTAAAGTAATGTCTTGCATGATTTATAGATTATTTTGCACAAGTCTTGGCCCACCCCTTATTTCTTGATATCCAACATCCAACACGCATGGATATACATATATACAGTATATAAGGCAAAAACAGAGTTTGTACAATTTGAACAAGCTTGAAAGCCAGTATTTGATACAACCACGTTTATCCTTCAACTCTGTCTAAACTCTCTTTCTTGTAATTTCTTTACATAATCTTCAGGAATAGTTCTCCAGGGTCCTTTAAGGACATTCAAAACTGTTTTATTGCATTGGCAGTGTGTTTGCAATAGTATTCATGCTGAGAAATGAAGCTGCTGCCAATCAGACGCTTTCCAGATGATATTGCACGGGGAATAAAAATCGGCGTTCTGCATTAATAGTTCTATAAATTTTGAGAAGATCCCAAACACCACTCGCTGAAATTCTATCCCAAACCATGACAGTGCCTCCACAATGTTTTACACGTGGCTGTTTACGGACACCGTTTTGTCCTTGAGTTGTTCAGTTTCCTCAAATTTGTAAGGACAGATGTGAGCCTTAAAAAAATATATAGGACACACTGCACAACATGCTGAGATAGGCCAGGTTTTTGGTTAATAGCTCTTTGGAAATAACCTTGATGGTGCAAAAATACTCTCTGTCTGTTATGTATCGACACAACTCTGGTTCTTCCCTTGAGTTAGTTACTTATTAATGCTTGAATGATTCATAGGTCAGCATAGTCCCTAAAATATTGATAAACTATAATAATTGTGTAGCATTTCAGTCATGTGCCATGATGCCATTTTCCTTTTTACACCAAACCCTGTCAGGATTTATCCCCAAAAAGGTTTAAGCTTTGAAAATCAATAGATATCTAACAGTTTATTCTGTAGTTATCTTTAAATCCTGAGTATTCCTGTATGGTTTCAATGCACAACTCAACTCAAACTGCTTTACACATTTGAATGAGTGTTACAGCACAAACACCATAGATCTATAATCACACACTCGGCATGCACAAGCTGTAATTTACTTAGACTGAGCGCCCTCATTTCCATACAAAGATGTCTCTCTTGCATAGCTGCTGTAATGAAATTAGCATGTAGTGCAGAAGCCCTTGGAGAAGTCTTATTGCACTGCAGCAACATGTTAATACTTAATGCGTTCTGTCACCGAACTCCTTGATGGGTGTCTGTGGCATGTCACTCTGAGCGTGGAAGGACTGCGTAATCACCTCTGCCTCCATACTCCTTCAACCTCCGTCTTATTCTCTCTCTTTCACTGACAAATCAAGATGGAGAATCTTCACTCTCTAAGATCCTTCTTTATCTAAAAAAATATTTGCTTTCTGCTCACCCAGAGATTTTTTTTCATTCTCCACGACATCTCTATCCATCTCTGTTAAATCCCATTTTTCTTTCAAATTCAAACCTGAGCTTTGTTCTGAAATTTCTTCTTCTGGTGTCATTTTCTGTATCAGCTGCTACTTCGCCTTCAGGAAACTGAGTCATACTTAGCTGAGTTCTTCTGTAGTTATCAAGGACACACAGCCCCCATTATAAAAAGAGCTGAATTGCTTCCCTGTAGAACACAAATTTGACTCCGAAAGGCCATGGCTTGCCCTTGGCTGATGTTAACATTATCCTGAAACGTAAACCTGATCTCCTTGGGTGTCAGGGGAGTCTTAATAGGTGACACCTCTGAGTGTTTTATGTGGAGGAAGTCACCAGAGATCCTGTGGATGCGCTTGTAACCACTCTACTGATTTGTAAGTCTTTACGCAAACCCCAAACCATCATTTTCAGATAACATATATTCTAATTTTATGTTTCCATTATTAAAAGTGTGAAATGTACTTTGGCAGGAGTGAAGTGTTCCATATATCAAGTACTTCATTTAAACACGGCTCTAAACATAAAATATGGACCTTTTTCACTCCAGAATGATAATGAAGAGATGCTATATGAAGCTACAAAGGAACAGAAGTGATGCATTTTCAGAAAAGTATTTGAAGAAATAGTGAAATGAGATGGCAAGACCTGGTCATGAAAATATTATGTTTTGATATATTCTCGTCAATTTTTAGATTTCTAAGTCTTTGTTTTACTCTAAGGAGATAATGGTAAGTTTCCACCTCACCCTTAAAGAAACGAAGAACTAATTGTTGTTGAAATTTTGAAGTTTAAAGTTATTGAGATCAGCTGTTCTACAACTGACCTTGGCCTTCATGAAGTGTTTGAACTAATAACATGCTCCAATCTATAAAAGCAATGGAAACATCACACGCTCTACTTTTGACTGGCACTCATTTAATCGTCATGTCACGTTGCCATCCCTTCTTCTGTAATAAGCTGGTTACTGTGATGGATTTCACTCTTTTTATTAGCATACCCTTAAGTTAATCAACACTGAATTGCTTTTATCATTACTATACACCCTACATGCAAAAGGCCTCTTGAATGACTGTGCTTAGTTACGTAGTTACAAAGACTTTTAACACGCTAGCCTTACATAGCAAATTTTGGACTAGACTTCTTCATTTTCATTTTTTAAAGGAGTTCCATACAAGATATTTTGAACTGGAGTAATTTGGTTTTACATGTTTCTTTTGTCTGTACGGCAGCATCTAATTTCACTCTACCATACAGGCTCTACTGGGCTAAAACCCGTTATGTAGCATAGAAGGTTTAAAAGACATCACTTTTTAGTTTTGGACCACACCATCTTGAAGCTTCAACATTAGTTTTTTTAATTAGTTCTTTGTTTGTTTTTTTTTAAGCCAGAAGTTACCATCAGTGGACAATAAGCTGGGGCAAGTCATCAGCTAGTTTGCTAGTATGGTTAGCAGGCTATATCCATTAACTGTAGCGGTCTGTTGTAAGTCGAGTCACTAAGTCTAAAGCACAAACTTTTTGAATGGTCTGCCCTGCACAAAAAGACAGATAATGCTCCAGAAGGCACCAACAGCACAAACTGGTTGAGATGTGCAGGTCAGTGACTCCAATTAGCCCAGGCGATGAATAGCAGATGGCTCGGCTCCAGCGACCTGTGTCGGGACACCTGCCAATCAAAGCAGCTGTTCTCCTAACTCCAGTGTCCAGATGGATGACTTATAAAAAAAACCACAAAAAAAACCCCCTCTCTCTTTAGAAATATTTTGAAAGGGCCAAACTATTCAGGGAAACCAAAACTATTTTTTGTACTGCACTGTAAGTATTCTTTTTAATGCTCAAAAGTCTATGGGAGCTAACTCGCTTTTGGGGCCAATGTCAAGTGGCACTTAAAAAACTGCAGTTTTTGGCACTTTCATGTTTTCATATCCAGAGGTCACCCCTGGGGAAACACTAGCATGTTCTTCTACTGTTTTAGTTGTTTTACTAGCCACGTTCTGGCAGTAGCAGTGTGTCACATCCATCCATTGATCCATCCATTTCCAATATATATTTTAAGGCAAGAAGTAGTTCCATGAACAAATGATGCTGTAACTATTTGAGTGTTAAAAAGTCATGATGTTGTACATGGTCCTGCCAGGTAGGAGGAAAAAAGGAAGACTGTAGAGGAGGTTCATGATCTTTATGTGGTATGGTTTTTTGTGATATTACTTGTTGTACTTTGTGGTTGGTAAGCCTGATGGACCTGACGAAAGCATGAAAGAATTACATTATTTTACTCTTTATTTAAAAAAAAAAAGTAAGCACTGATGTGAAAGTGCTTCTTCAGGTGTAGTGATGATGAAATAATCCTCAAGTGCTGATTTGACTAATGGTTACACAAGTTTTTATTTTTGCTTTATTTGTATTTAATTTTTGTATTTTTCTTATGAAGCTGTGCAAAACAATGCACAATGCTTTATGAAAACTGTCAGACAGGATTTGATTTTCCTTCTTCAGTCACGCTTCACGAGTCAAGTTCTCACAGTCATGTTATTATCGATTGTCACGAGGTAAAAAGCAGATTTAAGTTGTTCGCGTTACAAAGCAATCTATCAGGAATGCTCTCTTACATGTATTTGATTGACTACAGCTCTGCGCTGCTGGGGGAAAATGGATTGCACTGCAGCAAAAGTTGAGTTAGGCTTGTTGCACTACAATCCTCCATTAGGGGCTGCATTTAATCAAGATAGTAATGCTAACTTTTGAGAGGCAAACAAACAAATCAATAATGCAAACACTAGCCCTACAATCAGGGGGACTCTAGTGTCCACAAAATCAGACATTAAATTGTCAGTGTGAGAAGATTCGAGCTTCAAAATATGGTGCAAGTAAAATGGTAAAATAATGAAATAGTCCTCGTCTCGAACCAGCGATAAATGATTTTGATTAATGGCTGAGATCATGATATTTAACAAACTAATCAAGATGAGTATTTCTGACATAATCATGCAGCCTTCTATCCATTGTATGTCTGATTATTGTTAGATCCTTCTGCTGATTATAACCCTTGTTCATTATTTTGATAATATTGTAGTAATGGTAAGTAGGTTCCATTAGATTTTGACATAATTAGATGTCATCACACATGCTATATTCTGACACAGAGAGGTGGATGAGCGGAGGGAGAGGGAGGAGTGAAAATGGCGGGGGAGAAAATGTGAAATGACACATTGACAGCTTCTCAACAAGGCACAATCAGCACTGCACTTCATCATATTCAAATCCCCTGCAAGGTCCCCGTGGAGCTTTACCTGCAGCATTGTTTCCATTACGGACCCAATTATCTGCCTCGATCAATAGCAGCTCACAGCACCTAAATACTCAGATTGCTGGTTTATGATGAAATGAGCTGTTGTCTCAGTTTCACTTTAATACCCCCCTTAGGAAGACGTCAATGTCCTCAAAAGTTTGTTTAGCGGTTGCTCTTTCTTAATACCCCTTCAGTGCACTTGGGAAGGTAAGCAAATACGCCAGATGGGTGAAGGATAATGTGTTCTGTGGCCCATTAGTGGAGGAAAGAGGTATGAATACCATGAACCTCTTCTGAATATTGCTCTTCATCTGACCTCCAGATTCACAGCTCAAATGAATCGAGATACCCTGCGGTGTTTCTAAAGCGATTAGTGATGGCTGGCACCCTATAATCTGCAGTTATCGCAGGCAGCCATGTTTATTCTTACTTGAAACACTTCAGAAATGTGGAAGCTGCACACAAGAACACGTTTGAATTCACAATATCACATATTACAAATGTCCTCTTTTTTTTTTAGCGGGCAAGTTCATCTCTAGTTGCTGAAAGTTTACAGTAAAGTAGTTGTGTGTATGTAAATATGCAGATCCAGCAGATAAAGACAAGATATTTGTTACAGGAAGCTTTCTGGTTCGAATTCTGGTGACCAGTCAACTTTGCTTGCACACAGGTAAGCGCTGTTGGGCGTAAAACAGGCATTGCATTAGTGAGAATCCTAGAAGACTTGCTAATAAGCTGCTCCAAGACTGAAAGTAACGGACAATCAGTGGAGGTTTCACCTTGCTCCAAGTTCCTAGAAACTCAATCAGGATGGGTCACATGCAGTTAAGGTCCTGTTGTTGTCATAGCTTTTATATATGCAACCTATTAGCATTGATAGTTTAGTTAGAAGGGCTAGAACCTTGGCATGCTATCCATCCATCCATCCACCTTCTAATGCTTATCCAGGTCACAGAGGCAATGTTCTTAGCATAGAAGCCCAGCCCACCAAGGGACACCAGGACGTCCCCAAGCCAATTGAGGGCTATAATCTCTCCAGGTTGTCATGTGTCTGCCTTGGGGCCTCTTCCTGTGACATGTTTTATTTTATTCTCAACTGTTGTTGACTTGACACCAGCGTGAATCTTGTCTGAGTTTTGGTTTCTTTGACGTTTGGATGGGTCTTTGTGTTTGAAGACACAGTAGCAGTGTGGCAGTAGAAGCGTCAGTGCTGGTTGGTTGGTTGCTTGGTCTGTTGACTGTCTAAGCCACTGTATTTGCTTGCTGTACCAGTATATCTTTTGATGCCGTAGCAAAAGCACATAGATTTAATGTCTAAAATCATTCCTGTCTCTTGCAACTTTGATGCCACCAAGGGCACTTCTTTTGCAGTTCACAGTCTTGTTTTCTCTTTGCTCGGCTCCTGTCTCTGGCAGTCTGTCAACTTACATGGTTGTGTGAAGAAATGTGAAAGTTGTGAGGGCGTGCAATTGACATTTTAGGGTGTTTTCACGATGACAGCTTGCTGTGATTTTTCTCGAGATTTTGTTTGCATTTGTTAATAAACCTATTTATTTAAATCACCTTTGCAACAGTAGAAACAGCAGTTGGTTCCACCAGCTTGTTGGAGATGCAGATGTATGACACCTTTTCCATTTTACACTGAGCATCAGACAGGCTGTGTAAAAGGTGTAATGTACTGATGTTGTGCAGTTGTGTTTTAGACTTTGCTTCTTTTTGTGTGAAAACTTGCTTTCCCAGGTGCTAGGGCTGTAAGCACACACACTAAATTGCTCTGGTAAACCCACTGACAGCATACTGGTCAGAAATGATTGCCATGATGGAAAGCAAATGGGGAGAAAAATCACACCCAAGGGCAAGTTGCCTGAATAGTGCTGTAAATATCCAAATCTAGCCATAGTGGAGGTAATATTCGAAAGCCATTTTGGAATCACTCTTAACAGGATCTCTGGCTTAGCACTAAAGTGTGGCTGGAGGATTATTCCACCTCTGAAGGACCATTTAAGCCTCAGCGCTGCTATTTCACATATTTTGTAGCCCATGTATTACCTCAGGCCCAGGGCCATCAAATCACCAAACATGACTGGCACGTGTAAGATAAATGACAGCCATCATATTGGAAGTAGCAGGGATGATTGGAGGAAATATGTGACCGTGTCACGGCCAAGAAATAAAAGACGCATGGACA
The DNA here is from genome assembly GCA_015107715.1 of Tylochromis polylepis. Classification (NCBI taxonomy): domain Eukaryota; kingdom Metazoa; phylum Chordata; class Actinopteri; order Cichliformes; family Cichlidae; genus Tylochromis; species Tylochromis polylepis. The sequence goes on from VVHJ01045335.1 coordinate 16,450, forward strand.
CAGGTGGCAACTGAAGGTGTCAGGCTGATCTATTAGAAACTGTCTAGAAAACCCTTGACCTGATGACTCATTCCTCTACATCTATTATACTCCCTTCCTCTCTTTCTCACATTCCCATCTTTTATGTTTTCTTAGCCACAAACACTTTTTTATTCTGTTTGTACCGCAGCTTAGAGGCTCACATGTGTGCGTGTGAACTGAAAGCATTGCTGTTTATCATAGACGCTCATCTCTGGGAAAGCCAAACGAACCAAATTGTTTTGTTTTTAATAAGTGAAGGAAAGCAACAGTTACACATGTCACTCCTGTTGGCTTATGTTTAAAAGGAAGAACAACATTAAAGTGAATTGAACAGCTATCGAGAGCTTTTGTTTGATACTGAAGAAGGTTGCCATGGTACCTCTCTGTAATATCATATATTAATGCACTGTTCTTCATGAATATAGATGAATACTGTAAATGGTTATGAATTTAGGGGGAAAAAAACTAACAGGCTACTGACTGTAGTTGTAGCATGCTTTCATGTTGAGTCAGAGCGGTGCTGGTTCACTCAGCTTATGGTTATGAATTTGTGGTTGGTTTTCACGGTTTGTGTTGCTGTAACACTTCTAAAGTTTTGCTAGTAGCGGAGCATCCTGACAAAGTCTCTGGGTGGCATTCAGCAGCATTCCTATAACCAGGCAGTGGAAGAAGTGGACAATGTGTGACAAAAGCTGATATTTTGTCAGAGTTTATAAAAGAAACTAAAAAGAAATCAAGGTAGATGTTTAAGGACACGCACATTGAGATTATTCAGTGACAAGTTTATAGTGCTAGCATGAATTTTACCATGCCATATATACCCCATGGTATGATATTTTCATGATATAATACTAGTCCAATTTTAAACATTTGACAACATGTTTAAAATAGGTACACTTTATCAATATCTGTTTCATCTAATGAGATTAAAAACAATTCAGTCTGCTCTTCTCACTTCAGTTTTTTTTTACTGCTGCAAAATGGGACAAAATGCTCTTGCAGACCAACATTGTCCGTAAACTGCTTGTGTTAATGTAAGTTAATGCAAACGTTTCCGCCATTCTCAACTGTCCTCAAATTTACACTTCACCGCTCTACAGAGACTGCGTATGGATGTGTCTGTGAAGAAAAACATGGGGACAGTGTCACATGTCCGGGTTTCAGTATCTTGAGAATGTAATAAAAGCGCTCCTTTTCCACAACCATGGCCGTCTTCTTTGCTCATAAAGTTGGTTAGTGGATTGTGTTATTGTGTCAGGTTGCTCTGAACTGGGAAGTAGCTTTATCAAGCTAAATGTGTATGGTGTTTGATGGTTTTCAGTTGGGCTAGCTTTGCCATCTTCGGCTAAAGTTACCTCAAGATATAGAGTATTTTACGTTCCTACAAATCCCCTGCATCACATCCATTTCCTTTGTCCCCTCCTTGTTTATAAAATAAAATATATTTGACTTAAACACAGACCGCGCTGTTCTGATGTGTTTCTTCATCTTTATTTTACCAAATTTCTCCTTCTTGTTGGCTGCCATCTTTGCAATCGCACATAAAAAACAACAACAAAAACCAACTGTGCCATTTGATGTACTCCAAAAGCAAGTGATTTTAATTTTCCAAAGAGTTCATTTTACGTAATAAAATAAAACATGAGTGTATTGATTTGATACATAAATTCTGCAGGACTCCGCTATTTTGAGCCCACCCCTAGAGACAGTATTCAAATATTATTTTACAGTGAGAAACTGTATACATACAAAAAAAAATCTTCTATTATCTTTCTACAAGGCCCATTTAGCTTGAAGAGCACATAAATTCCAAATTCATCATTATTTACATCAAATAGAATAAAAGAAAAACTTTTTTGTCACCACTCCTTATAATATTAATTATAACAACTGTTGATTTACCTATAAGCTTTTAGCACTATCGTTCCATCTTCTTCCTAAACATTGTTTGTTTTGTCCCTGCCTTAGCTCCTCCTGCCTTAAACACCCTCAGTTCTTTGTCATCATCTGCAGTTTCCTTCTGGATCTGCCAAACAACAGAGCAAGGACATCAGAAGTATATCGGTAATCATTATGCTGCCTGCCTTGCTTTATGTTACAAGCTTACTAATTACTGCTTGTGCCATAGCTCGTTTCCCCCGGAGGCCCCACCCCCACCTCTCCGTGTGTGTCTCCCCCTCTCCTCTACCCTCCATTGATCACAGCTCGGGAAAAGTAAACTTTCCGAGTGCTTTTTATTCCTTTTTCCTGAATGATTCCCAGTTGAGCAACCTGATTGCAGGAGCACTAGCAAAGATGCTAATTTGTTCTTGACTAGTGGAGTAAAATTCATCAAGGAGTACCTCAGGAGAGAGTGCAGGTATGGGGGGGGGGGTTGCTTGCACGCACACAAAGCTGGTTCCGCTGTGTAAAAGCTGAAGCTGTGGGACTTCCAACAATAGTTTTAGATCAAAGATAAACTAATATTTGCAAAGCGTATCACACAATTTCCTAATAAGGCTTTGTAGGAAGTATTACTTGATATTGTGTTGAAAAATCATATCACAGATCTAATTACTTTCTTTTTCTCTCTTTGTTTCATGCTTTTGTCCCCATGTGGATTATCTACATAGGTAAGTCACTGTTGAGCGCGCACGCACACACACACACACACACACATAGACATCATAGCAATTGTTTGTCTTTGTGCTAGCATCAACCAAACGGCTGTCCACCCTCTACAGCATCTACACCATCTGCATCTCTCTAATGTACTGTACAGTAATTGATACCTGTGCAGTGTGCACCACATATGGTCTCCACTGCAGAGAATAGGCGTCGTTGTTGTTCACATTCAAGTATGACAGATGTGTGTATCCTGTTGTGATGATGCAGGGACATTACAAATGCATGCAGAAAGCAATTCATCACTGACAGCCGTGGTGCTTCAGTGGCTGTGACTGGGGGGGCGTTTGATTGAAACTCATGACATTTCCTGTGTGTGCATGTGTCGCGGCAGTGTTCTCACATGTAATGAATTTTTATCACCTTTGAAAAGAGGAAATCAACAGGCTGCTCAGAGGCTGCTTTAAAAAATTTCTGGGGATGGAGGAGAGGAGAAAGTGGAATGATATTTTGGGGTTTTATGGCAGAAATGAGCTCATGCATTTTCTATCGAGGACCACCTTGTGGCTGTATATGAGGCGCTGCTTGGCACGTGACTGCTTTATTAATTCTGTTTCTTCTTTTTCATCTACAAGTTATTGCGAGGTTTTGGTGAACGCACGGTTTCAACTAGTTTTTGTGTATATTTTAGGCATTTTCCTTGACAGCGCCTCAGTGAATGATACAGCAGCTGTCAACTGATACTTTTAAGTTTGCTAGAGTGAAAAAGGTCGACTTTAATGACTACGTTCTGATATTTCAGTGTAGATGCAGACACTCAGGAACATAGCCTGAAAAACTGCTCCTCCATTTTCTACTTGTAAGTTATGAGGCTCCTGTCTGAGTCGAAGCTTGTAGCCTTCTTTTAAGAGATGTAAATGTGTGCAATACCAGGAAAACGTAGATTTAATCATGTCTGGCTGCACTTACTTTAAGGTGTCACTTAAGAAGGAGCAGGACTCTGGAGGTCCAGTATGAGGACCGTGTAGGGAAACGCTTGAGATTCGGAACATGGCAGAGGAAGCCCTAGCTAACCTTGTAAAAGGACCTAAGGACCAGTCTGCTGCTGAACGTAAATCAACTCTTTGGACCTACTTTCACTCAGAAAATGTTTTCTTTCCACTCTGTGCATTTTCTATCCAAATCTAAGGAAGCTCAGCATTGGCGGCACTTAAAATTCTTGGTGCCAAAATGCCATTAGCTTATAGCCTTTGGTTTATAACATGGCTCACGGCTCTCTGGATTCAAACAGGTCAACTCCTGGAACGCTGTCATGTTTAATGTCACTTTTTTTTCTACTGCAAATCAAAATCAAGAAGGGCTGGAACACTTGTCAGTACCAGCCGAGCAAAAAACTTTAACGAAGACGTCTTGATCTGGCAACAAGAAGTGCTCTGAAGGTCTTAGGCACTTCCAGGGCCAAAGTATTAGGCACAGAACCCATCGTTTTAATTTTTTCTTAACCCCACTGACCAACATGATACCCATGGCAATGTTTGTCAAACAGGAGATCATTTCATATAGTGTGTCTAGAAACCAAGCTCTAACTGCAGAGATAATGTATAGTGTTGGTCAACTAAAGGTGACTGAAGCAGCAGTGTTATTTCTTCTGAACAATTTGACCGCATAATATAACTTTTTTAAAATTACAACTTGTTTAATACCGTGTAAAAATATATTTTGTCTGTATAGACTGAAGTATTTACCTCATCCAGTACTATTTTTAGAGGTATTAACAGGTCTGTCTTGCTCACAGCTTCTTTATATGACAGCAGTTTTGTAAAATAAAGCAAAGTAATTAAAGTAATTAAAGTTTTGGAAGCGTTTGGAAGCATTGCTTATGCCAACTGATCCTGTATAAATGACAGATTCAGTATCCACTGAAAAAACTTCAGCTCTGAAAAGTAAAGCCTGCATTGTTTCTCATGGTCAAAAAGAAGTCTGTGAATAGAGATCACTAATCCACTGAATAGAGATTAGACCTGGGAAATTTTCAGTGGGCCTGGACCAGTGAGAGGCCAGGGAGTCTCACCTATATCTGATTATGATCTGGTCTGTTTCAGGTATGTAGGCATACAGGCAGATAGTCATCTCTTGCTAACATGTTATTAGCTTGTGGCTGTGACTGTTAGTGAGAAAGATACAAAGTAAACAATCAGAACCACCACTACAACTTTTGTAACAAAACCTAATGAGACACTTAACTCTCAGATCAGAATATACCAAGTTTGAAGAAGCTAACAAAGGGAGAGTGGCAAAAGCTAAAGCTAGCCAGACCTCAGAGCTATCCAAAAGTTTGCAGCCTTGCTTTGAGCCTCGGTATGAGCAGTGAAATGACCAAAGCGCTATAAGGAAAAATTTAAAGAAGAGAAAAGGGTTGATGTCCTGTTATCTGGTAAATTTATAGATATGCTGGAAAGTTATGTAAGCACCTCATATTTGTTTGATTTTATAAATCTGCTGGACTTTGTTTGGTGAAATTTGTCAGATAAAGGTGGATGTAGTGGAACATTTTCAGTTATTTATTTTTTTACTTTTTTTTTTCCAGTAGCAGAGCACTTCAGTTTTAATTGTTTCAGTGAGAAATTCTCTACACATTTTTAATTTTGTAAAAAACTTTAAAAGTTTGCATTGAGCTGTGGTTCTTAGAAACAAAATCAGAATTAGCAAACATTGGTATCAGCAGGGCATGCTTAAAAAAGTCAGCCAAGAAAATTACAAATGCTGCATTTCTGTCTATGAGAAAATGATCCTGCTTCACACTTTAAAAAAAAAAAAAAACAATAAAAACTTAATAAGACACATAAGAATATCTCTCTAGTGCTAATTTCAAGTTTATTTCATACAGCATGATGTTGATTTTAGAGTAAAATGAACAATACAGCAAGATATTCTTTAGGTTAGGACTACCTTGTGATTTCTGTTTGTCATTTATATCCTGTGGCTTCATCCATCATTTATTTACAGTCTATACTTGTGCCATCATGTTTGTATACAAAATGTGTAGTAATTGGTAAGTTCAATGAATGATTAATGGGAAATTTCTGTTGGCTCTGCTTGTCAAAAACCTGTTAGAGGTGGTGGATATTTCCAGTAGAGTTTGGGCTCATTTCAACAGCTTTGCTCACAATTGAACATAAACTGCCTCCTCTACCACTTTAAACTTTATTTATATTCTATACAACAGCTCTGCTTTTCATCTTTACCAATTTAAACTCAAAGCAGAACTAGAAAACATGTTGACTCTGGACTGCAACAAGACTTAAAATAAACAAAATTGTAAAAACAAAAAAAGTCAGTGCCCGGATGTTAGAATACAGAATTTAACCCAAAAGGCATCAAATCCAGCAGATTTAAAGATGTATACATTACTGCATAACTAATCTAAATCTTTATTGTCAAAATTATATCTCACATTTAGTTTCATATTTTCTTTCATTTTCTTCCAATCGCCATGTTTTCTCCCCTAAAATCTTTATCACTGCCTTACTATCGGCTAAATGTGCAGATCCAAGAGTAGTCAGACTTGTTTTGGTGGGCTCATGCAACAGTAATAACTGAGCCTGCCACCAGTGTTCATTTAGGAGCTTGGTTGGCCTACCGTCACTGTTTTTAGGGATGTGAAAGGAGTTCCCTGGAGAGGAGAAGAAAAGCTGCCGAAAAAAATCATCATAAAATCTTAAAGAACAAGACGACCTCGGTCAGAGAAACCTGGAACCCTTCTAATAACACATTCCAACTCATTTGGTATTAAAACATAATAGCTGCATCACTTTTCTTGAGTATAAAACTTGTTTTCAAATGGCATTTTTAAATTTATGGCCAATCCTCATTCAACCCACTTTCCCCCTCCATTTCTATTGTGCCATATCTCACTCAAATACAGCCAGACTAACAGAATTTATTGTCTGCCCTGTAATTTCCGTCCCCAGGAGTTAGAGAGGTTACCTTTTATCCTCAAAGATCGCACATTACTGCTCTAAGTGCCTTTTTTACTGCCACACACTATCATCCAAGCTTAAACTGGCTGCAGATATATTAAAAGCCTTTTTTAAGTGAGGGGTCATTTGAGGAAGCGGTGTAACTACAGCACTCTCCTCCTTCGCACTTCTGTCTGCACTTTTTTACCCTTGTTGTCTTCAGGGCGTATTTCACGTGAACCAAGACTTTTTGTCATGTCTTTATCGTGTGTTAGAAGATGCATAAAACTCAAGTGTTCAGTCATAAAGGGTTCTGATTGCACATTTGATACTGATGTTGAAGCAGAGAAGGATGGATGAGCGCTAGCTCGGCAATCACTCCTCTTCCTCAGGTTCGTCCTCTTGTCTAAGGGGGAAAAAGACTTTCTCTTTTGAAGTCACAGTCACTTGTTTAAAATATTTCTGGGTCAGGTTACTAACCCTGGTATCATTTCTAAATCACATGAAGACTTGAGGGACGCGTGGTTGAAGTGAAATCCCTGCAAATAATGACAGAGCCTAAATCACAGACCTCTGTGTGTGCCAGTATGACTTTAACAAGGGCTGGGTGTCTTGTTTGCATTTCTTTTGAACAAGGCGACCATTGTAAGTGTTGAATTCAGCTGCGGCTCAGTAGGGGTATCAGCTGAATTCCTCCAAGGTCAATTAACAATGAAGAAGTGAACACAAAGTCCCTGAAAATCCATGCAAAAAGAGCCCCTCGGGATTGGCAATATAGCAGTTATAATACTAACATTAATAATAGCAAACTCTCCGTTTTCAGCTACAGTGCTTTGTCAAAGGGAGCCAAAAGTAAACTGACGTCAGTGACAAATGCTAGAATTTTGTGGGACTGTTTCTCAGAACAAGCCACTTGTTGTTTCACCAGTTTAACGCTTTTAAAGAAGTGTTCGGATTTTACTCACACAGTGAGGAATGATGTATGGGTTCTGTGCAAAAGTCTTGAACCAACCAGTAGCACTTTATAATAATGTCACACTAGTAACATATTAGTAAGGCCTTAATTCATCATTCATATCGCATTATTGCTCCATATATATATATATATATATATATATATATATATATATATATATATATATATATATATATATATATATATATATATATATATATATATATATATATATATATATATATATATATATATGTATATATGTATATATATATATATGTATATATGTATATATATATATATGTATATATGTATATATATATATGTGTGTGTGTGTATATATATATATATGTGTGTGTGTGT
>VVHJ01045338.1:0-11601 GCA_015107715.1 Tylochromis polylepis
GACGTCGTACAGATGTCCAGAATTAGTCATGGACCGACCGACCCAGTATAGACACGATCTGCACGTCCGCCCGACGTCCAGTGTTTAGTGGGAGCTTTCAGCTATGAAAAGTGAAGAGAATGTGGAAGTGGCTGTATTCTTTCCAATGGCTAGCAGGAGGCAGATTGTCTGAATGCAAAAAAAGTCAGATTGTATAGAAGTCTATGTGAAAATGGCCCTTGGCTGCTTTGATCTGTGACCTAAGCAAACTCTTACATCTTAGATGCTAGCATGATGTTCATTTTATAATTTATGGTCCCCGTTAGAAGAAAGAAAGAGGATAAAGCAGAGTTTGGGTTACTGTGGGCCAAACAAACTGATAACTTCCTGTTGTATAATAAAAGCATCCCTTAGTTTCTCAGCCAGATCCATCCCCTCACTCATCACGTCAAACCTGAAAACACTGTATCCTAACTTTCTAAATGCACTAGCCTTTCAAACATGCAGGTGTGTGCCCCCTGGTGGTCCCAAGACACTTCACCCGTTGCCTACTGGTGGTGGTCAGAGGGCCCGGTGGCGCCAGTGTCCGGCAGCCTCGCCTCTGTCAGTGCGCCCCAGGGTGGCTGTGGCTACAATGTAGCTTGCCATCACCAGTGTGTGAATGGGTGGATGACTGAATGTGTAAAGCGCTTTGGGGTCCTTAGGGACTAAGTAAAGCGCTATACAAAATACAGGCCATTTACCATTTACCATTTACAGTGCTGTTGCTGTCACATGGAATCCTGTGTTGCTTTCAGTCTGTTATGTGTGCTTAACGTCTTCATAAGATCTAGGATGAGCATTACATTTTTTCCTTGATAAAAGTCAATGTTGAGGTTCCCCAGTTGGTAAAAACAACTATCACACATCACATGGCAGGAAGAAGACACTGAACATGGACCAAACTTCAGCTTAGAGGGGATCTGTGATAAATCTATTAATAGCATGAGGTTAGTCATTAACATGTTTGGATTACTGGCTAGGCTTAATATGAACACTGAAATCTTAGTTGGCATAACATTGATTCTTTTAACGATGAGGTACGCATCAGTTTTTTTTAAAAAGATACTTAAATGTGTGTTGCATGTTTTCTTGAATAGCACAAATAAAAAATGGAGAGGCTGAGAAATATTGCAGATTGTTTGTAGGGGCAGTTGGAGCTTGGACCTAGAAACAGGTTTACACATCATCACTTAAAAAGCGAATTAGGTGAACAAGAATATTCTAGTTGTCATAAATCTTGTAAAGTCAACAACAAGTCAGAAGTTGATAAAACTCACAAAGTTGTTGAGTCACGTTGCCTTGATATTTTGAGTTTTCTCAACTATTATTTTCCAGCAGTGTGGTTAGCTTCCAATTAGGACATTTGTATTTTGCATTCAGTTTCCCTCTTCCTCTCGCTTTTTATTTTTACTTCCACTTGCTTGTTAGGCACTTAAAAGTACTGTACTGTCATGGTCCGGAGTCTGGTGACTCCGTGTTTATGTTTTGTTTTCTTGTTGTTCTATGACTTTGTGGTTTTTCATGGCCTTGTCTTTTGTATTTTTAGTTTGTATTTCTTTAGGACTTTAGAGATTTTCCAGCCCTTGGGTTTTGTCACTGTTCCTACTTTGTGTTCCTTGTGTTACGTCTAGTGTCCTGGGTTCTATAGTCATGTGTTTCCTGTTTTACTTTGACAATCTTTGTACTGTGTCAGTGTAGTCTGTTTTTCTTCCTCCCTGTCTCGTCATGTCAGATTAGGTGTCTCCCTCCTGTGTCCCATTTCCTCGTTTCCCTGTGTGTATATATATTGTGTGTGTTCACCTCTGTTCCTTGTCGGATCATCTGCGTTTTCTCCTGTCTGTCATTCCCCCGTGTTTCATCCTGCATTTCCTTCTCAAGGTTTCCATGTCTCAGGTTCCGCGTTTCCGGTTTCAGGTTTTTGCTAATGTTTTCTGTGTTCCTCGTGTTCTTTAGTTTAGCTTTTCCCAGTATAGGTTTTTGTTAGTTTTTCTCAGTTCCTTTGTCGTGTTTTGTTCAGCCATACAATAAAGGCTTGCTTTTTGTTCATACCCACCTCATAGCCATTTGTCTGCGCTTGGGTCCTCTCACTCTTATTTCCACACAGTTTGCCTCACGAACCATGACATGTACTTACTTGGTTACCTAGGCCCTACATACAACTTGGTTTTGTTTAAACATGTGGATCGTAACCATATTTGTTAACAGATGACGTGTTAGGGGTGACATAGTGAATCATGGCACAAATCACAAAGATCTTGTGATAAAATTGTCCACACTTGTTTCGGTCACAACACTGGCAGCTTTGACAAAACAGCACTAACTGATGTCTTGGGGATGAGAATTTAATTTCAATTTAATTATTCACTTTTATTTAGATAGCGCCAAATCACATCAACAGTCGTCTCAAGGTGCTTTATAATGTAAAGACTGTACAATAATACAGGGAAAACCCCAACAGTTAGCTGGTCCCCTATGAGCAAACATTTGGTGACAGTGGGAAGAAACTCCCTTTTAACAGGAAGAAACCTCCAGCAGAACCAGGCTCAGGGAGGGGCGGCCATCTGCCTCAGTGTGGTGTGAGAGGGGGACAGAACAAAAACCACACCATGGAAATTCCCTTCAGTGAGTCTCAACTAATAATTAGCCATTCAGTCTGGATGATGTCATCTGTTGACCTCCTAACATCCACCAGGCACTTCTGCAAGTAAGAATTTGGTTTGGTTAAAGCTGGTCAATCTAATACCCATACCTTTAGTTACTGTATCTGTGACTGGAAGACTGTTTACTTCACGGTCATCACATATCATAAACAATGTGCAGTGTCTTATCATTTGATAAGCCTCAATTATGTCTCATCGTTTAATTTTACATAAGGACAAAAGGAAGTGTTTTGATAACAATAATAAAAAAAAGTTAAACCTTTCACGACAGGCATAAAGATACAGCAGAGAGGGCAAATTTGTGTCTATACAGTCATACTATACATTATTATTATTATTTAGTATTATCTACAGTTTATGGTGAAAAACAATCACCATGAGGATGATGCCATGACCTTCACTACTGTCTAGTTACTTCTACTGAAAAAAATGAAAAACTGCTTGAAGGGCCTCTATGTACTTATTATTGTCGAAATGCACAGTAATAGTAATCACAGTGAACTTCATATTTTAAAGACTCTATAGGATTACAGATGGAACCTCCAACTATCCAGTAATTCTCTTTGAGCTAGCACTAAAACTCCCTTTTATCAGGAAGAATCCTCTGGAAGCACCAGGTTCAGGGTGAGGAGAAAGCAATGAGAGAACAAACGAGTGTAGAGGTGACAAATAACATTCAACACAAAAAACAATTAAAGCGTGGCTGGTTGGGGAGGCCAGTAACCACAGAGCAGGAACGCGCAGCTCTGATGCCAGAGATACCTGCAGAAAGGAACAAGGAGACAGGACAGAGAGGAAGAATCACAGACTATGGGAGAGATGGATCTATGATCTATGAACTCTGGTAAGACATAAGTGCAGGAGTGTAGAGGAAGGGAATAAATGCACTCTAATTTCTGCTCAGAAATTTCCACTCAGTCATCAGTTGTCACTCAGGAGGCAGAGCAGGGCGTCTACCGAGTGTTGGAGGTTGGATCCTCGTCTCCTCTAGTCCTTGGACAAGATGTTGAACTCTGATTTGCTTCCAGTGCATCCATGTGAGAGTGTTAATGTTAGGTTAAATGTGTGTGTCAATGAAGTTGTGAGAAGAAAGTGCTTTGAGTGCTCAAATAGAAAAGTGCTGTATACAGTCCATCGTTCTTAAGTCTGATCCTTCAGAGATGCCAGAAGTAGGAGAACCCTCAAGAAACATTTCCACAATCTGGGGAGTCCATCCAAGGCAAAACTGTTTAGGAAATCATTCATACCTTTCAACATGTACCAGACAGGTGAACACACTTATTAACACATATTGTTTATAATGTTCGTGCCATTTTGCACAACTGTACATCTGATCTTTCTCTTACATTTTTTTGATGTGGCCTGTATCTAATATATCTGTATCTAATGCCCACATTTGTTTCATTTACTTTTATTATAGTATTATTTTTATCTAAATAAAAAAGAAACAAAAAAGAAAACAGCAGAGTTTCTAAGAAGACCAACACTAAACTGACAACTAACTTACAGCAAGTTTTGGTGGTCCACAATGATCAGCTGTTCTGATTTACCCTCTGCCAGATCCAAATCCTTTTTGACATTAACAAAGGGCAACCGAACCTTTTAAAATCTACTTTGTCCCAAAAAACAAAAAATGTTTTTTGTTTTTTCTAGAGGAAGGTTTTGCATCATTTGACTTATCCTGTGTGTAAAGTTAGGCCTCGTTTTGTCCTCCAATACAATGGCATTTCAAAGTCTGATGTCTGTTAGTGTCTTCATTTTTATTATAATTGTGTCCTTTTGGATACAAAACAAGTAAAAATAGCTTTGGGTCGGCTGAGATTTGTTTTGAAATAATCTCCCCACGTGTCAATTTGACCTCTTGCTCAAAATGTTTTAATCTTTCTGACATTTAACTTAGCAGGAGTTACATATGTTAACATTAACTAGAGGCATTTAATCAAAGTCTGAGCTCCAGCAAAAAGTGATTTCTAATCCTCTGCTGAGATTCCAGTGGCTAAATCTTTGTTTCATGCACTCAGCTTGTAATGTTAACTTTCTAATGAACAGAATGGAAACATTCACGCACTTTCACAAAAATTCCTACATCATCTGTGTTTCAACAGGTGCTTGTTGAGAGTCTGCTAAGTGAGTTAAGTCCACCCGCTTTTACAAAAACTTCTTAGGTGTAGCTATTAAAGAGAAAAAGAAGCTTCTTGTTCAAAGAGACATCATGCTTCAACTCTTCAAAATCATCAGAGTTTAGTTGATAGAGATCTTGAATATTTAAAGTCCTTTGGAAGCCCAGACTTTAAATGTAGGATCTGCTCTTACTGCAAAACTGTTTCTCCCATTTTGATCTATATTGTGACGAAGACTCCATCTATTATAAATATTTTGCCACATCTCATTTTTAGCATCTGGAATACTAGTATTCTTTTGAATTTTTTCTACACATCTTTGAAAGAGGTTGGGTGCATTGGCTTGTTGAAGAAAAGTTTCCAGAAAGCTTTGTAAAGGGCTTGAGGATGTCAAGCGAGGCAGTATATAGAGAAACAAAGTCCACGTGGGAGTGGGCTGGGCTGAGTGACGGCATCAAATACTAGATTTTCAACCAGGAGAGTTTTTGGATCCTGTTTTTGTTTTTAAAATTAGACTTCCAGTTTGTTTATCCACTAGCCAAAAATCAATCACCATAAATGTGGGTTATTAAACATTAGATGACTATCTTCTAACTTCATATTAGTAAATGATTTAATACTAGACTGTTTTATTTGCCTTACAGAAACCTGGTTACAGCAGGATTAATATGTCTGATGATACCCAGTTATATTTGTCTGTGAAGCCAAATGATCAAATCAATTCATTAATTAGTTAATTAGTTGTTAGTTGGTCTTAAATACATAAATACTTAAATACAAAAATAACACTTAAATACATCTGCACAATATCTCAAAAATTACAAATATCCTGTCTCAAAATGGTACTGAAATTTTTTTTTCTAGGCTTGACTACTGTATGTATAAGTTCCCTAAAAAGACAACAGTTAATTTAAAACACTGCACTGAGAGTACTGACAGGAATGAGAAGATTAGATTATATTTCTCCTATTCTGGCTTCATTGCATTGGCTCCCTGTCCCTCCAGTCCTTCTCCTGACATACAAAGCTTTGAATAATTAGGTCCCATCATAGCTTAAAGACTTCATAGTACCATATTATCCTAATAGAGCACTTTGCTGTCAGACAGCTGGCTTATTTCTGGTTCCTAGAGTTTCTAAGAGTAAAGTGAGAGGCTTAAACCTTTCTTTTTGATGAAGCTTCTAGTTAAAGCTGGATCAGGTGATCCTGAACCATCCCTTAGTTATGTTGCAATAGGCTGCAGGTGTCACGGAAGGCCGAACCAGACAAATGGACTCAAATGCAGATCACACACGGAGGCACTGATGATTTACAAGACTTTATTTACAAACAGAGCACAATACGACGACTTGACTATGAGCTGTGAACTATGATGTAACGTGACCTATGAGGGATACGTGATATTCTAGAAAGCAAGTAGAAACCACGAACTGCACAAAATAACATGAAGTACTAAGATAACTATGTACACATGGATTCAGTGACGTGGGGGGAAAAGGTGGTTTCAGTCCAGGAAATGAAACCTGGAGTCTCTGAATCACTGAAACAAGAGAAGACAAGGTTCAGGAGTTTCCGTGAAGCTCGGCTGTGAATGGATTATGGACAAGTACCGTCTTACTTATTGCAGATGGAGGACTGGCATGGGAGGGGTAAGTGGTCCGGGTGAGACGATCCAAACAGTGACTGTGGCAGGGAGGCATGTAGACGAAGCTAGCATGAGCTGTGGTGGAAAAGCTACCGAGACAACCAGCGTCCGAAAGAAGGTGAGTATTGTCAGAATTTGAGCGTGGAGGTCGACTGCATTACTGTGAGCAGAGAACATGGCTATGAACAGTGTTAACTATGACAGCCTGTACTAACTGAGATTAGCAGAAGATCTGGCGAAGAGTAAAGGTGAGCGCTGGTCTTAAACGCTGGCAGCTCAATTACCAACAGGTGTGGATACACGCAGGCGCATAGCGACTCCGCCCAGAGGTAGAACCACCGGCTCAATGGAAAAATCCGGCACTCACCCAGACCATGACAGCAGGACTTTATGCAGTGCACTGAGCACTTCTCCACACACCTGTTTTCACTTCCAATGTATTTATATACCAGGGCAGCATGTTATTACATTTTTGTCTTCTCTCTCCCTTATTTCTATTCTGTTTTGTCCTGTCACCCTATGCTCTGTATTCCTTTTCTCTTGTTGTCCACAGTACAGTAGTGCATGTACTGTAAGACAGCCTTGTTTTGAACATCTGAAACTGTTGTTTTACTGCAGATGGATACTCGCATTCCTGTGCTGTCTCTGGTCCCAGGACACATCAGTGGCATGTTCGGGTTAACCAGTAGTCCTATCCTCTCCCAGGGGTGAGAGTCAGCAGTCAGGAATGTGATGTGAGTGGGCACAATGACGCTAATCCCCAACAAAGTTGTTTTTTTTCTTCTCCTCCCCTTCTCACAAGATTTCCTTAATCGGATAATTCATGTCTTATTAAACAGCCAGTGCAGATCATAGATTGGGGGCTGGCATTGGGGGCTGCTCTCACCACTTTAAGGTTGTGAATGGGAGAACGGATCTATCTGTTAGACCCGAGCATCTTGGCATGCTGCATGATGGCTCATGTGTGTGTCGGACAGTGTGTTTTCAAATGAGTGTATATGTTTGTGAGCTTGTGATTGTACACTTTTGTGTGGGAAACCCAGGAAATCCAGTCTCCCATGCGCCAGCATCCATTGTGTTTAGTTTCCTCCTCTCTCTCTCTTTCTGAGTGACTGTGTGTGTTTAGCTGCAATGCTTCCCTCTTCGCTGTGGCTCTAATGAGAAGTAGGAGGAAGCCCAAGCCAGAGGATTGCACTTGGCAAAGTTAACTGGAAACAGTCTCATGAATGGGTCAGGGGAGTTGTGTTGGTAGGATTAGCTGTTATTATCTCCCTGTGCAACAGAATGGAGTTTTCCATCCAGACTCCAGATTACTTAAGATACACTCCTCCCCTTTCCTTCCATCCAACCTATGTCCGCAGATCCTTTCTTTATTCACAATAGAACGATCTGTCCAAAACATCCACATCAAAGAATCCCCACTTGAGTAAATAGAAACTGAAGGCTCATGTACAGTTAGGAAGAGCTACAGTGAATAAACACGTTCACCACCCTTTGTGATACTGACAAAGGTTCAGCTTCACTTCTTTTCACTTTTAACTTTATTATCTCCAAATGGGATGAATAGTACACTCACATAACACACTTGTCCAATCATACAGAGGTTTAAGAAAGATACATTTGTTTTACATTAAGAGGATAATGTTGTTGTTTTTTTTCCAGATTAATTGTTTTATTCCAACACCAAGACAGAAAGGTAATGAGTTAAAAAAACAACAACTGATTTATACATTCTGATTTGAGGTATTGTATTTCTGCATCAATATCAAGACAATGTAATGTAAACTGAAATCAGCTTCTGCTCCTGAACTCATCACAAGGCCAAAGCAACAGATTGCACAGTTGTATTAACTATGCAACTGCACTACCAACTACATTTACATTGCTTTTGAATTAAGTAGCTTTCTGCTGATTCCATGTGTCCTGATACTACTGAATGCCAGTGATCCTTTAAGGCAGTGGCATTTTCCAGTGTTTTGAGCTTTGCTTGACTATGGGCAATATGTTAATCAGCCAAACATTTGTTGCAACAAAGGTTGCCATGGTGATCAACATCCAAAACATCTGTTGTTGAAAAAAAAATTCTCTCATAAAAATCCTAAACTGCACATAAAATAAGAAATAGCAATCAAACTGCAAATGTTATATGTGTCACCACCCACTCATTAGTAAATGAAAGCTAGGACTTTACAGCAGGTAAATGGTAAACAGATTAGTTTTTCTGCTATGAGCACTCAAATCACTTGGCATGCAACAACCTGCCCAATAGCTTTATGTGCTTTATCTTCTTATTTGACTGTGTCATTTATAAAATGAATATAATGTTTTGTTCATTACACAATGAAACTAATGACTGAGACCAGAAACCATCAGGAAAAGGGGGGGGCTAATCTCTCTTCTCAAACAAGATCACTTAATCTCAGTGTGTGACAGTCCACCTCTCACTTTAACTCTACTTACATTGTGACAGAGAAATGTAAACATGTGACATGCCTCACAAGTTACAACCACAGCCTGTGTCAAAAAATGTCAGCATTTGGAAATAACTTTAATAACTTCTTTAACACATAAGAAATATGTGTTATTTTTATAGTTTGGGTGTTTTATGGCATTGTTCCTACATGCATCCAAACTTATGGACATATGTAAAAAGTAAAAGTTTAATAAAGTTGTTTCAGCGCACCACTTTCATGTTTCTTGGAAGTGGCTTGTTAGATATCTTTAACCAGAGGAATAAAAACAACCTTTGTGAAAGGGAAGTTCAGCAGGCTGTCAACAGTCTCATCAGTAACCATAACAGATAGAGGATTGTTTCACCCGAATAACAAAAAACAAGCCTTATTTTCTCACCACAAGAAGTGGTGTAGATGATTTCTGCTTTAAATTCCAGGATTTTTACAAATAAAGTAACAGCAGAGCTGAGTACTAATTTGTGACTCTAAAGTATAGAAAATGCCTATAATCCAATAGCTTGCACCTTGCATTACAGAAACCACATACAGGATACTCCACAGGACAACCTGTTTGCCTGTGGAGTATCCTAAGAAACCAACATGCGGTTCCTTGAAAGATCTGCCTCTAAGCAGCCCCTCAAAATATCACCTCTATTGTTTTGCGGTGGAGGCAGAAACTTCAGATATTTCAAAGTCTTGACAAATAAACTCCACATTACCTGCTTGACTAGGGTAAGGAGAAAAATATGTGTTTTGTAACAGTTGTGATGGGAGGTTCTCTGTGTGTGTTTATAGATGTAAGTCTCTAGGTCAAACTATTGTTATGCTGCTCTGTTTTTCACAGGATTCATCAATCTACCACAGGTCACACTGATCTGCTCTGTTTGTAGAGGTTATTATAACATTTCTCGCATGTTTAAAGGTGTTTTCTGGCAGCTCGTCACATTCCATCTTCATGGATGTTCAGAAGAGACCAAACACGGAGGAGTGGTACGAGTAGGTTAGCAGGGGTCACTGCAGTTCTTACACAACATGGAGTTCACTGACCCTGCGTGTATCTGGGCTGATGTGCTTGTAGGAAAAACATAACGTAGAAGACAGAAGATAACACTGGTGCATTGGGGAAATCCGTGATGAGAAACAATCTAGTGGGAGGATGTTTTTTTTCTTGGCTAATCAGAAAAGAGTAGTTTGTGTTTTGGGCTCCTGTCAGAGACCCCTAGGAAGCATTTGGTTTCACAACCTTGCTGAAGCTTGGTTGTGAAACAGCTTTTCTTGGAAGCTTATTTTTATGTTTTGTCCACTGAAAGTATTTGAAGATTTAGGCCTTGCATATGGGTTTGATAAAACCTGAAAAAAACAATAACAACAAACCTTAAAGATGACTCATGTGCTTGAGCTCTATAATTTGTTCTGTGCCTGACTATACTATGTGAAGCCCTTTAAAGCTTAAAAATGAGAAGAACACTCACCTCACATTACTGTATGATCTTTGACACTCACTGATACCTAGTGTTTTCGATAGATCCTTTGATTTCAGATTTCTTGGAGTCTGAACCCTTCAGGATTTCACAGCAGAGAAAAGATCACAAAATGTTGATATAATTTTGAAAAACATAAAATACAAACTGAAAGTGATAGGAGACTGCAAGGTGGTGTCAGGGGAGAATGTAGCTAGGCAGCATCGGATGGTAGTCTGCATGATGACTTTGGAAATCAAGAAGCAGAGGCATAGTAAAGGCAGAGAGCAGAGTTATGGATTAAATGGTGGAAGATGAGGCTAGGCTAGGTGGAGGATGTACTCCCAGCCATGTAGCCAACAGCTGGGAGGATAGGAGTAAAGCAAAGAGAGAGGTGCCAAAGGCAAAGACAAAAAGCTTATAGTAAACTATACACTGAGGAAGGTGAAAAGAACTTATATCAATTGGCTAGATAGAAAAATTGAGCTGGAAAGGCTGTGCGGCAGGTTAGGGCAATTAGGGGCAGCGATGGAAATGTGCTAACAAATTAAGACAATGTGTTGAGAAAATGGAATAAGTACTTTGATGAACTCATTAATGATGAAAATGAGAGATGATTGGGATGGGATCAAACCTTGCCATGAGTTCAACTTCTTTTAGAATATTGCCATTTAATGGAGAAAACAATGTTTCTGTGTGTCCCCTTAGTGCCAAATTTCTTAATGCGAGAAACACAGCAGTGAGACAAGTCAGCACCACTCTCCATCTTATTTTCTCAGCCTGCAGAAGTGCCATCTCTTGTTTGTCGATTGTTTCACCTTTGTTAATCCTCACTACCAGTTCTTTCCATGCTTTCATGGATGTAATAACAATAATAACTCTGGAAGTACAGAGGATTAGTAGAAAGTGAGGGTAACTGTGAAAAGGTGTACAGAGTGTAAGGGACTAGACAGTGAAGAGAAGCAGTGGACTTTTTAAGCACACTATTTAACACAATCTTAGAGAGTGAGAGGATCCCTGAATGAAGAATGAAGAAAAAGTTTTCCGGTACCAGTTTTCAAGAACAAGTGTGATATACAGAGCTTTAGTAAGTGGTCAACACTGAAATTGTTACTGACTTAAAAAGGTTCTAATCTGTAGTATCTTGGTGTGCTGAACATGAATATGACCATGAAAATGTTTTATTGGCTCTCGTTTTGAAGATATTTCATATAGTTCATTTTCTATGTTTCACCGTGTAAAT
>VVHJ01045345.1:0-24875 GCA_015107715.1 Tylochromis polylepis
TCCGCGGGAGGAGGCCGTGGAGCAACTGCTGGAGCCGTGCGAAGGGACGGAGGTCGCCGTGCCTAGGGAGCCGGCGTGGACTGGCCCGGAGGTTGAGGCGGGCGAAGATCCGGCTGGGCTTGGGGCTGTCGCGCCAGCCGGTCTGGCTCCGTCACCATCTGAGGCCGGCGCGCCAGCCGGTCCCGCGCACCCGAGGCCTGCCCAGCTGGTTGTGGGGTCCGGCTCTCGACCACGCCTGCCGGACCATCTTTGCCGTCGCCGCTGGGCAAGCGGCCGGCCGCCGGAACTGTCGTCACACCGCCGCGGGACCTGTGGCCGGGAGTGCCGCCGGCCAGGGCTGATTCTCTCTCCCGCCCGCGGGGAGGAGTAGGTTCGGCCGGTTGGAGCCCCGGCCTCAGTCGGGCGATGGGGGTGTGTGGCGGGGCGTGGCCGCGGTGCCGTGTGGTGGAGATGGCTTCACCTGCGCGGCATCGGCAATCATGCCTCGCCAGCCTTAAAGGGTCCTGATTATTGTGTTGGGGTTGTTGTTGATGCTGTGGGCGGCTGGCAGCGGGAGAGCTGCAGCCGCGGGGTTTGTATACAGCAACCGTGTGTTAATAAAAGTATGTGGGAAAACATGAGCGAGTCGTGGGGTCTGCCTTGGCACCGTCACAATTTTCTATATTTTACTGCATCATTGTTGTGCATTTTATTTATTTTAGTGGCATTTTACGTTGTTAAGCACTTTGTGTAGCATGGACTGTTTGGAAATCTACTATATAAATAAACTCGACCTTGACCTTGATGGTAACAGATTTAAAAATATGGCAACACATGTGCACCTTTCAGGACGAGTTGCCAACTGTGGCAACAGTGTTGGTGAAGCCAGGATCGGCAAAAACTGGGACAGAAATACATGGACTGATTCTTATAGCGCTCTTCTGCTCTCCCAGAGCACTCAAAACTTTTTATCCAACATGCCTTATTCATACAAAAACTTTTTTTTTTCTCCCCGTGCTTAACTGCTTTCTATCTAACATTCACACTTCGATGAATGCATCGGAGAGCAACTTAGAGCTTGTATCTTGCCCAAAGATATTTGGCATGCAGAGTGGAGCAGCCAGGGATCAAACCACTAACCTTCCAATTAGATGACCTGCCATACCTCAGAGCAGCTACATCCACCTCAAGAAAACGGTCAACAGCTTCCACTGAAAGGACATTTCTTTTGTAAGGTCAAATAGAGATACGGCCAATACATTGTCTCTCACCGAGTTGCATAAGAAGTACAAATTGACAATGAAGTCATTAACCTTTCCCATCAAGGCTGCTGTGGTCAAATTCTGAAATTCAAGTTGATCAACCAGCATCTCAACTGAATAGAGTTGGACTGTTATGGGAAAAGGCCAGACCAATCAGATTAGACCTTGACACAAAGAAAACAAAGACTGATGAACAAGGATTTTAGATACTATTTTAAGAAGATGAAGCTGTTGTTTTAAAAGAAGCGTTTGCGTTCCCTCTGTGATGTTTCTGGGTTAGTTTTTGAAACTTCTACTTTTTGATTCTGTTTTTAGAAATGTGAATTGTGAAATGTGGCACTCAGTTCCTGACATGCCACTGTTTGTGATTGTTAGAAAGAAGTCCCTTGTTTTCCATTGTGATGCAATGATGTGAGACATTTTTACCGTGATGCATTTACATCTAAACACCCGCGGACTTACCTGTGGCAAAGTTTTTATTTGTAGTCTGTATCAGTTGTGTACTTTTGAACTTTTTTTGTGGTTGCTAAAGTTACAAAGTAAGTTAAAGTTACGAAAGGAGAGAGTGTTGCTAAAGGAGCTGAGGTCACTGAAGTCACTTTCAGAGTCATTACGTCAGATTATGGTATTAGGGGCCAGTGCTGTGCTAGAAATAGTGAGAGCAGGTAAGTGTATGTGAGTGTGGTACCTCCATTAATGATGCTGTTTTTATGAGATAAGCTTCAGTTGTTGTTGTCACTAGTCCAGCAATAGTGATTTTTACTGAGCAACACTGGCTGCAGCTAAAAGCACTGAATGAAAAAATGACCAAAAATGAAAATAAACCAAAAAGACTATGCATTGCAACAAAGTCAGAACAAATGACAAAAAATGTTGTTTCTGAAGCTCTTATTTGATAGACTTTTTTTTAAATATTTATTTATTTATTTATTTATTTATTTATTTTATTTACACATTGTTGCATGTACTAAGTGTATTCTAATTGCCACAGTTGTTGTGGAATCATTTAGGCAAAATGTTGTGACTTGGTGCTTTGTTTGTGGGGTGCACTTCTTGAGTGTGGTGTCTTAGTACTGAATGGACTATGTTTGTTGTGAAATGCATTTGTTGAATTACCATGCATGACATTATGAAGTTATTAAAGGAGCAAAGAGTAGTAATAATGCTTTATTCAAGTATGCTATTTTTAAAAATGATTTTTAAAGATTTATATCTACTTTACAGTGACCCTAACCCTGTACCAGGCTTCCACTGTATTATTATGAAAATATGTTGAATTGCATTGATCTTTGATAAAGTGATCTAATACATTTATTATATTGTTATTATGGCATCCTCCTCCTTGACTTTGTAGAGTATTGACTGTAACTTTGTATTTACCTTCTCTTTAGTGATGAAAACATGGTTTTACTGCAGTCAACATGTTCGTTTGGTGCTACAAAACCACTATCCCAAACCCAAGTAAATAATGCTGAACAGCAACTACAAAAACCTCCAAATAATAACACCGTACAATGGGAAGAGCTACCAAAAATGACTACAGAAAATTATCCTGCAGACAGGATCATTCTGTGGGAAGAGCTACCAAAGGTAACTACAGAGGAAATGAGAAAAGCACCACAGAAAGACATTGAGATGACAAAAGGAATGGCTGACACGCACCCATCGTTCACCTGTGCATCCATGTTGAGCACTGCTGGTGATGAAATGAAGACAAATAGAAAAGCTGGGATGCTGTTGCCTGGCCCAGCAATCAGCAGCACATTTGAATTTCCTGCTACTTCTAAACAAACAATTGAATCCCTTTTGCATAATGAATCTACTTTGAAAAAGTCATCAAAAGATGTTGCAGTTACAACCACAGAGTTTGGTCTTCACCCAGAAGGACATGTATATCTAGAAGTAAAGATGGATAAAAACTTTTCCCAGCCTAGTGGACAATGTTTGCCAAGTTGTGTGACGCCTGAAACTGGCTATAGACAGCTTACTTTATTGGGAACCTGTTCCAGATCGACAAACATTGCTGGCATGCCATCCAAAATGCCACTAGATGATGAAAGACACTGGTGTGTTGATCGAAAGCTAATCTGGAAGAAGCAGTCTCAAATAAAGGGAATATTATCACCATTTTCATTAGAGGAGAATGAAAGTGAAAAGAGGGAAATGGTTTCACTGGCACGCTCTTGCCCCTTGAAGGCTAGAAAGCCAGGTTTCCCATCTGCATCTCAATACAGTTACGCTTTTCTTCGAAAACGTCCAGTGGATATAAATGACTTTGGTCCAGATGTATCCAGCATACCTGGCTCAGAATCTGTTATTGATAGCAGATCAAAGAAATCACAAGAAGAAACACATTTGGAATTTAGTGCCATGACTAAAAGAGAAGTGTTACTAAAAGAGAAGGATGGCATTAAAAAACTGGGAACTCTGACACCAACATGTCCAGAGCATTCCACAATAACAGACATGACCTTGATTCCACAATCTACTATAGTACATTGTGGATTAGCTAAAAACAGCATTTTAGGTTCTTGCCCAAAAATCTCTCAAATTGAAGGCATTCCCTCATTAGTGGAGAATCCTTTCAGCAAAAATTGGATAACAGATTATAAACTTTTAGCAGTAACACAAGCGAAACTCAACGTAGTAGTGACTGAATATAACCTTCACGGTGGTGAAATGAAGGCAATGTCAACTTTTGCCTCGATTTGTCCACAAAAAGCTTCTGTCCCAGGATTTCCATCTGTTTTTGCACAGACAGTAATCTATAATGAGTCTAGAATGCTCAGTCTCCTTCCATCTTCCCCCACTGTCTCCAGTATAGCTGGTTTTCCATCACTACAAAAAGCTGATAGCAAAAACTGGAACGCCATTCATCAGCCATTGTGGGAGAAGCCGACTGAAAAGGAGCTTGTATTAGTAACGGAGCTCAATAAAATACCCCAAAACACGGCAGGAGCCGTTTCTCTTGCACGAAGTTGCTCAAGGAATTCGTGCATCTTTGGGTTTCCCTCTGTGCCAAATCCCAGAATGTATAATGTTGCAGATATGACAGATATGGTCAGTCTTTCATGCTCATGCTCAAAACTGTCGAAAATAGCAGGATTTCCATCATCTTATGATTCAAAAGAGTGGATAATAAGTAAGGAACCACTCTTTGTACCAAGAATAAAGGAAGAGCAGATAGACAGATGTCAAAATAAGAGAGAGGGCAAAATGAAAAGTAACGAGAGAGTAATGAAATTGATGGTTTTCCTCGTGCCATCTTGTCCCAAAGTTTCACGTATTCCTGGTTTCCCATCTATTCCATGTCCCAAAATTCATGGCCTGAATGTGGTCAACCTCCTTCCTTTGTGTCCAGTAATTTCTACTGTACCTGGATTTTCATCAATTGAATCACATCTGAAAGTGGGATGGCCATCTGAAAGGGATTTATTGATGCACAGACCACAAAAGAGTACTCATCTTAGCATAATCTGCTCATCAGTGATCATAGACAAACCAAGCCACATGCTTCCTTTAGTTCCGTCTTGTACAAGATCATCATTGATTCCAGGCTTTCCTACTGTCACTAAATACAATATACTAAGTCTCTTACCTGCTTGCCCCCATGTATCAAGTTTGCCAGGGTTTGCCTCACTCAAAGTGGGCTTAAAATTCCAGTGGCTTTTAGATCCATATACTTTCTATAAAAATCCAAAGGAGCCAGTTTTTCTTAAAGACGTTCCAAATCAAAATGCAGAAACTATGAATTTAATGGCGCCAGCTTGCCCAGAAAACTCCAGAATCCCTGGATTCCAGTCTGCACCCCATTGCAATTCCAAGATTAAATCCAAAATAAGTTTTGTACCTTATTGCGCCGGTACTTCAAGTATCAAGGGATTTGCGTCCATGACTCCAGTACCAAGCACAGGTTGGCTAAGTGAAACAAAATCAATTTTGTTAAGACCTCAGAAGAAAATGGGAGAAATGACTGTGGTACTTACACAACAGGACAAGTTGGATTGCTACAGCATAACAAACAAGATAGCACAAGTGGGATCTTGCCCAAAAAAAGCCAGAGTATCTGGTTTTCCGTCTGCTCAAATTTCAAACAAATCACCAAATATGGTCAGCCTAAACTCTTCTGCTCCGTGTGTTTCATGCATCCCAGGTTTTCCATCAGCCAGAATGCACAGTGCTGACTCTATGAACATACAAACTGTGGCAACATTCAACGAGATCTTGTTTAAAAACCTACAGAATAAAAGAAATAGTATTGCAGAGTTTCCAGCAAAACAAGACCATAAACAAGATGAAATTAAGAACATTGTAGCAATGGCTCCATCATGTCCAAATCTGACTCAAGTTCCTGGGTTCCCCAGTATTTTGCAATTGAATCCAGTTGCAAAAACAATGCCTGTGCCATTGCCACCTGCAACTAAGAAGCAAAAATTACAAGAATTGCCTGATGCGGAGTCATATCTCAAAGACACAGGAATTCCTGGTGTTTCTTTTGCATCTGGTAGCAGTCCAAGCACAGAACTTTCATATGGTGAGACATTTGTAATGTTAATATAAAGCTCGGATTTATCTTTCTTTGCCATATATTTTAATCTATTTGATTTTTCTTTTAAACAGAGGAGAAACTTAAAATTGGTGCCAAGCAAAACATAGAACTTAATGTAGATAATAGGTAAGTGGACATGCCCAGTGCTCTTGCAGGTTGTTTTTTTTTGTTGGTTTTTTTTGCATTTAGCGTTTGCCTAACATGTCCTGCTTGGGCCATTAAATGGTATGTTTAGATTGCATGGTAAACTGACCACAAATATGAAGTTGAATTTCATGATATTATAATTTTAGTGCTATTTAAGTTTTCAGGACCAAGCTTTAAAATCCTTTATATTCGGGTCCTCAGAAAATCTCAAATAGAGAGGACAGCAGCAGAGGAAGACCAAATAGTGAAGAAACCATTGGAAAGATCTGAGCTGGTGGGAATCTTGGGTTGGGAACTATTGGAAGCTGAAGGAACAATAACAGAAAAAAAAGGAGAATCCTCTCTATCAGAAAAGGAAAAGGATAACTCTGGATTAGTAAATGCTATTGTGGGTGTTTTCCACAAAGGGTAAGTTCAAACTGAAACCAACGGCATAAAGCATGGATTGCTTAGTGATAATCCTAGACAGAGTCTGATATTTCAGTGTCCAGTTTATTCTATATTTGTAACGCGGTTTGTGTAGTTGTAGTCTTGACATGACACATTTGACACACACTGTTTGTGCTCACGGTGCAGTTTTCACTTTAATTTACACAGGCTGGCTCTTTTAGTCAGCCTCGTCCACGTTGGTCAACCTGCTCGCCTTCTGGGACAAAAAGCCCCCAGCCCTTGTACTAAATTGGTACAGTCTGTATGAAGAGAAAAAGACAGTTTTTTCTGGAGACTCTGGAGACAAGGGAACCGGTACCCCTTGGTTAAATCCAGCATTGTAAAAAAGCAAGCAGTGCCTAACCGGTCTAGGAGTTTGTCGACCTGGGGCACGGTGTAAGCGACAAACTGTGACACTGTGGGAATGGTTGAATTTGGTACGTTGGGCCCCAACTCATCTCAATCCTTAACCGAGCTCACCAGAGAAGCAGTTTCAGCCTCTCTCCATGGTTTTAGGAGGTTGAGGTGGTATATTTGTGTGGCTTCACCCCCGTCTGACCGCACCACTTCCCCCACTCGCTGTGTGACCACAAAGGGTCCTTGCCACTTGGTGAGTAATTGTGAGCTTGATGAAAGGAGCAATACAAGATTTCCCAGTGAAAACTGTCTAGCTTAGTCCCTGTCTTGTACAGCCACTGCTGACGTTACTGGACCTGGAGCAGATTCTCCTGTGAAAACCTTCACAATAACTAAAGCCTTGCTCTCAGGTCCAGGATATATTGAATTTTATTTTTCCCTGGGTGTGATCTTCATCCCATTTTTCTTTAATTAGGTCCATTACTCCCCGTGGGTTCCTGCCAAACAGCAACTCAAAGGGAGAAAATTCAGTGGAGGCCTGGGCCACCTGTGAAAAACAGAGTGATACCAATTACTTTCATCCTTCATGGACTCGTCTTGTTCAGCCACTCCACCAGGTTGTCAGTCTGAGGGTGGTAGACGCTGGTCTTAACAGATTTAGCAGGCTGGTTCACCAGCAGACATTATGTCAGGGCAGACCACTTTTTTTGGCTTTATGCAATAGATACAGTTAAGCATGACAGGAAAGCAGAGAGAGGGGAAGATATGTGGCAAAGGGCCGCAGGTCAGATTCGAACCCGGGCCAGCCGCTCTCAGCCATACGGCATATGGTCGCCTGCTCATCCCAGTGAGCTAAGCTGGCACCGGGGCTGTACCATTTGACCATCAATTTTCATCACTTGGTCAAGGCTGAGTGTAGTGTCTTCACAAGACTGCTCTAGTGGAAAATCTTCCATGGAGCAAATCACTGGAACCGGTGGGTTCTCCTGTGTTGTGCCTTGAGGCAGCTGTTGTTGTGATTTGGCACTATATAAATAAAATTTAACTGAATTAAACCGACATGTCCCTCACTGTCGTGAGTGCACCCCTACAGACACCCATTAGCTTTCTAAATTCGGGCAAATCTGCTCCCAGCATTAAGGGGTGTTGGGAGCTAACCACAGTCTTAAATTTGTGCGTTTAATTCACCAGCACTATGGGATATTTGTGGATGTCCCCATGCAGGCACTTAATTTCCACCCACTCTGCTTCCAACAACGCCCCCGGCCAACACAAGGTTTGGTGGACCAGGGTCTACGTGCAGCCCGAACCCACCGTAGCCCAGTGTGTGCTCCCGTAGCACCTTACTGCAACACTGTACATCACTCTTGGGCTGGAGGAGGGTGTCGGAGGGCCGATGATGTAGAAACACCTGTCCTGCTCAGCTACCATTTGAGGCAAGGTCTCCACGGCTGCACGGGTCGTGGGTCTGTCATAGCGTGCCGGGAAGTTGGGCGCCACTGTAACATACTCCGTGTAGCCGTAATCCTGACATGCCACACACTGTTTGTGCGTCCGATGCAGTTTTCACTTTATTTTACACTGTGCCAACATGCACAGGCTGACTTTTTCAGTCGGCCACGTCCAGCCAGCTCCGACGTTGTCTCTCCGACTCCACCTCCACTCCAAGTCCAGGTTAGACATTGAGCACCAGCCACGTTAACGAGCCTCCCCTGGCACTGACCCCTGAACTCACTCCACCACCCCTCCCCTGAACTCAAGCCACAGAAAACACCCCACCACAATATTAAACTCCCTTAATTTTCAAATGCAGATTTTAGTTTGAAGTAAAGTGAAAACTTTACTAGACTGCATTTGCATGAGAATGCATCGCCAATATTTACTGGTTTCTATAATGAGCTACATGCTAATAGAAAAGACAAATTATACATAGTTCCAGCTTTCATTCACTCATATATTAATTCATTTCTCAGTTACGAAACTGTAGCATCAATCTTGGGGCCATCGAACTCTGCGTTAGCTGAAGTTGATCACCGACCCAAGCCTCTCTCTTCTTTGGATGCAACAATGACCCCTTCGGATGAGTTTTGTCAACTCTTTACAAATAGCACCACTCCCATTGAGGGCAGGTTTGAGGCTTCTCTTGACCAGACCAAGGAGCATACAAAGGAAGGTTTACTCACAGGGAAGATCGCTGTTCATACACCAATGTGCACTGAAGGTTTACTTCCGAGGCAGCAGACTGAGGTAGAACAGGATGAGGTTAGAGTGGTGTTGTCTTCTTGTCAGCTGGAAAAAGGGTGAGTGCCGGTTGCATGGTGTGTACATTTTTGATGATAACATCTCTATTATTTTGCTTATGAGTGCTTACTGCTCTGGATGCTTGTGATGGTAAAGTCAGCCAATACTGACACTGGAATATGGAACTGCAATATTGGTAGCTTTGTATAATAAGGTTAACCTTGTCTTTGTTTCCCGTACGTGCAGCTTTGTTTTAATGACTTGTTGTGTATCAGGATTTGGTTTCTGGCTTAATAGGTGGTTGCGTGCATGGTAGAAATATATGACAAAATTAAGAACAGCTGATTCTGAAGTGTTTCCTTTGTTTTTCTTAAGCCCTGAAAAAATAAGCATGGAAGAAAATAATGCTACCTCCCAGAAGCCCACATCAAAAAAGACACTAACAGATGCCACTAAAGATAGAGAAGAAATCTTGGATATTGTCTTGGAAAAAGCCTCACGTGATCAAAACATTGGTTCAGATGGACCACAAGGTGACAATTCAGTACCGCAGCAAGTGAGGAAGCCAAAAAGAAGAAAAGTTCAAGACCCACCACAGAAAGAGTGTGATGGTGAAAACGCAGTTCCTAAACGGCCTCTTAGAAAGAAAGATGGTTTAACCCCAGACCACAAACAAAAATTTAATGGTGTATCTGTCAAGTGCCTTCCTGAAGTTGTCCCAGTGGAGTCATTAAACAAGGATGCTACACCGCCTGCCACTTTCCCTGCCTCATCTTCCAGCATAAAGAATGGAGATGGTAGGGTTCCTGTATGTTTTCTTCAGCGCACTTACAGCAAAGAAAATGCTCAAGTGTCACCTCACACAGGTGTTCATAAACACAAAGGCGAAGAGACAGACATGACCCAAATGACAGAAAGAAAGAGCTACATAACCAAAGAACATTTTCAAGAAACTGATTTTGTTAGAAGTTCACTTTTACAGACAGAAAAAACCTCTTGCGCTCTGAAATTGCCTAAGAAAGACACTAACACAACTGTCCAGGCCTCTACTCAAGAAAGCCCACTCAAAAGAACTGAGGATATCACCCCAAAGCCAGAGCTATTTCATGGTGAGAAAACTGCCACTATTTCAATCATTAAGAAGATACATCTTCCTCAGCGTGGCAAGTATTTGCCTTCAGTTGAGAGTGACAAGGGAATTGCACCACAAAATTTAAATGTTACAGTTAAGAAATCTGCTAAACCTGTCCAGTTTGATAAAGCAGCAGTTGGTGATGGGCAAGAACTAAATCAAACAGCAATAACTTGTGACACATCTATTGATGCACTTAATATCAAAACTCCTCAGGAGTCAGAGGATGCACCAGTGACCGCAGAAACTGAAAGCCTAACACAAACAACTTATTCTGTCCCAAGGCCTTGTATGAATATACGTTCCAGTGGCACCTTCTCTGATGACTTTTCAGCTACAGAGAGAGCCTCTAAAGCTTATAATGGAGAAGAGGCACAGTCAGCAAGGCATTGTAACCCTTCACACATTTCCTCAACAGCTAAAGGACTGTCAGAGGTGGAACACAATAAAGACCTTCCTCTTCTTTCCCCAGTTTACCAACCTTTAACATCTACAGAAGTAGTGGCTGGTGTACACTTAAGGAAAAGCAGATTAACCAATGAGAAAAATGTTCAAGCAGAGGATAATAATTCTGCAGAATTAACAATAAAACACTCACATTTGCCTGTGCCGAAACCAAGAGTAAAGAAACGTCATAGTGATGTTTTCCCAGACGACACTGAAATCTCAGATAGTTCAGCTGTCACTAACAAGGAATCAAAGGAAGGCTCACCATCACTGGATTCAAGTATGATATCTGAATTAGGCTTTGTCACAATTCATGAAGGATATGACAATACATTACAATTGGAAAAGGAAGTTCTAGCAGCAATGCAAGACGAATTTAGTCAGTCACACGCTGGAGATGATGCAGAGCAGGCTTTCGGTGATACCGCTGAAGGCTGGACTTTTACAGATGAACGTGTTTTTACAGAGCCCTGTGAGAAGGCTATAGAGGCAGTAACTGAACAGTATGACATGGAGAAAGTCCAGGAAGCAGAGACCGATAGGTACCTTGCAAGTACTCTTGCTTCTTCTCAGGATGACTGGCTGCATCTAGACGATAATAAAGATAGTGAACAAATGGAAATTGACCTAAAAAAGGAAAAGAGAGATGAAGAGTTGGACTTTGGCTTTGTGTCTGTCACTGCAGGTTGTTCAGAGTTCAGGTAAGATTAGTCAATACACATTACGATGTGTGAGGGGGTAAATTATAACTCAGATATGTATATGTTTTTCTTTCTCTTTATACATTAAAGTTTGCATCCCTTAAAAAAAAGAAGAAGAAGAAACTAAACTAAATTAAAAAATTATGTATGTTAAATTAGCAACATGGTCTGGAAACTTATCAGTAACTAATAAATCATTTCTTTTAGAATGAACATACTTAAATTTTTATCATTTGCTTTTTATCTGTGTGTATTTCCAGGCAAAGGGAAACAAGAGAAGCATCATCAGGTCGGCCTGTGCCTGTGCCTCGCAATAAGAAGCGTTTGAGTTGTTCTTCCTTAGATGACAGCAAGTCACAAGTTGTTGCCCTTGAGCAGGCCAGGGAACCAACAACATCCCAGAAAAAACTTACTGATGGCGCTCCATCTCAGGAGGTACATTTAAGCTTACTTACCAGTATATTTGTATATTAACAATTGATCAAATAACTGTGTGTAACATATTTTTTGGAGTGAAGAAATGTTACCTGTATTCCTATGAAATTTACACGAGGCATCTTGCTGGGTTTGAAGGGGTGCACTTAAACTACAACCAGTGGTTGAGCCAGTCATTAGGTGGTGGAAATAATTATTTGGTCCCGTCCCGCGTTTATGGTTTGATTTTAATGGAGAGAGACAGAATATCAACCAAAAATTCAGAAAAAAATATTATAAGTTGACCTGTATGTCACTGAATTAAACAAGGATTTGATCCCCTACAACCCAGCTACAATTGTGACTCCCACAAATTGTTTTTGTGCCCATGTGGGACATAGCTTGCAATCAATCAATAAATCTATTACAGATACTTCTCATCTCAGCTCATCATGTGTATAAAGGATACCTGTCCACAGATTCAGTTTCTTCCATTCCACCATAGACAAGACCAAAGAGCTGCCAAAAGATGTCAAGGACAAGATTGTAGACCTGCATAAGACTAGAATGGGCTATAAGACCATAAGCAAGAAGCTTGGTGATAAGGTGACAACTGTTTGTGTGGTTATTCAGAAATGGAAGAAATACAAAATGACCATCAGTTGCTCTTGGTCTGGAGCTCCATGGGATCAGCTTGACCAGCTGTGTTTGGCAGAAGAGAAATGCTGTATATAACCCAAAGAACACCATCCCCACAGTCAAGCATGGAGGTGAAAATATTATGCTTTGGGGCTATTCTACTGCTAAGGGTACAGAACAACTTCATCACACTGAGGAGCAGATGGACAGGGCCGTGTATCGCATGTGCTCTGACTCTGTATTTGGGAAAGCTCAATAGGATGGATGACTAGATTTACCAGAGGATTAAGCAGATCATTATGGATAAAATAAAGGGGTCTACTACAGGCTGTCAAGGGCAAGGTTGATAACTGAGGGGGGCTCAAGCCTATCCCAGCTGTCCTAGGGCAAGAGATGGGGTAGGGTACACCGTGGACAGGTCGCCAGTCTGTCATAGGGGTAACACATAGAACCATTCGCACCTATGGTTAATCATCAATTAACCTAAACCCACAAACTGGGTGGCTTTGCACTGTGGGAGGAACCCGGAGTAAACCCACGCAAACGCCACACAGAAAGACCCTGGACTGATCATGGAATTGAACTCAGCACCTTCTTGCTGTGAGGCAACAGCGCTAACCACTGTGCTGCCCTCTGCAGGAAATAATTAGGTTGACAAAAATGTTCAGTACTCTAAGCTAAGTCCAAGGAACTTCGTGATTCTAAGAAGGAGGAACCGCAGATTTAAGGTGGGAGAGTCTCTTGGAGCCTTTTCTAAATTACGGCAGATTCCAAGATTATTAGTTCAAATAACTGTACATTAGTACAAGTTATACCACTTTGTCAAGGTTTGGAAGAAGACCTAAACTGTCACCCTTAAATGAGAGGAAATTTGTTGGGATGCTCAGGAATAACCAAGGAACCACAAAATTTCAGGCCCTGCCATTAACCACAAACTGCTGGAACACCAGTACTGTTGTCCACAGTGAACCAAGTTTTACATCACCTCAGATGAGATGTTGAAAAAGAAAGAACTCCCTGCTCCAAAATCAACACATTAAAGCTCGACTAAAAATTGCAGTTGACCACACAAGCTAAATGCCTTGTGGAGAAAAGTTTAACAGTCAGACGAGATTAAGAATGAGCTTCTTGGCCAAAATGATAAGAGAGATATTTGGAGGAGTAGAGGTGAGGCTTTTTAGCCGAAGAGCACCGTTTTGCTGCCAGTGGGACGTGTACACTGCACAAATGGATGGAAACATTAAGGAGGAGGACTACCTCAAATTCTTCAACTTTACCTCAATTAACCACTTAGATAGGTAGCACTTGGACACAATTGGGTGTTCCACTAGTGATGTCAAACATGTGTCCACCTAACTTTGGGATAGATAGAGCAAGCTAACTTTAAGATTCTGGAATGGCCTTCCCAAAGCCCTGACTTCAACCCTACTGAAAAGTTGTTGACTACGCTTAAAAGCCCTGTCTGTGCTAGGAAACTGACCAAATTAACTCTACAAATTCTGACAAGAAGAGTGGCCAAATATTCAGTTAGAATTATGCCAGAAGGAAGGACCTTTAGCCAACTATTAGTGGGGGTGTATGTAGACCCAGCCTATTCAAGTGGTGGCCTAGTAGCAACCTCCAAGTGCCCCTGTCCATGGTACTGCCAGGAACAGAGTAAAACAGAGAAAAACATGTTTTTGAAGCCTTCAGTAATTCCAACAAAAATTCCTACAGCTTAGTGCAATATTCTACCCACAATGCAGTGCGTTGTTGTAAACGTATTTCTACAAGTGACACAAGTAATCTATGATGCAACCCAAAAGCAGAAACTTGAGAATGAAAACCATCAGTTTAACCCTACCTGGACTAGCATTGCACAGGAGCGTCACACTAAATCAGTGTTTTCCAGCCTTTTGGAGCCACGGCACATATTTCACATTAGAAAAATCACACGGCACACCACCAAACAA
Organism: Tylochromis polylepis; assembly: GCA_015107715.1. Taxonomy (NCBI): domain Eukaryota; kingdom Metazoa; phylum Chordata; class Actinopteri; order Cichliformes; family Cichlidae; genus Tylochromis; species Tylochromis polylepis. The sequence goes on from VVHJ01045345.1 coordinate 14,250, forward strand.
AAATGTCACAAAAAGCATATTGATCATTTACCCCCGCGCACCAGGCATAGTGGAACTGGCTCGGTTTGTCCCCAGTATACCTTTGTTGCTTTCTTCTGACCACTACTCATGCTAGGGCCTTCATCTGGGTCGCAGTTTTCTCCAGGACCCAGGTCAGACTGACTACTTTTTCTTTTCACATATTTATCTATTGCTATTACGCGCTGCGTTGTCTCACTCACAGCGTGACTATTATGTCATTTCTTCTTCGTCTTCTTCTGTTTTACTGGCAGTTGGCAACCCATTTAATTAGAGCAGGTAGTTGTACTGCCCTCTAGTGGAAGAGAATGTAATTGTTCTGTGCACTGATAGCTTTGATAGAATTGATAGCTCTTTTTTAATTCTGTTAAGTACTCTTTAAGATGTGCTGGGTCTGATGTCTTCAAAATTTCTATTTTATTTTGAAAGGAAAATATCACTAATGGTGTGTATTACTTTGTTTTTATTCACTTTCAATGTCCCTTGAGTCAGGTATGACCAAAATGCCTAATTTTCGTGTGCGTTATGACCAGATTTGAAAGAGAAACACTGAATAAACATTACTTGTTTATAAATGCATTGTGTTTGTTTGAAATTTATTATAACCTGCTGCTTACTGGCTGGTACAAATTCCTAAATTCCTTGTTTTGAAAATCTGGCCCAACGATCTTTGTAGTTGAATAGCCCTGATATAGACTATTAAAGAAACAGCAGAGTGACTTATATTGCCATAAAATATTTACTCACCTATTCAAATCATTGAATTCAGGTGTTCTAATCGCTTCCATGGCCACAGATGTATAAAATCAAGCACCTACGCATGCAGACAGCTTCTACAAACATTTGTGAAAGAGTGGGCCACTCTCAGGAGCTCAGTGAATCCCAGCACGGTTCCGTGATAGGATGCCACCTGTGCATTTCCTCACTACTAAATATTCCACAGTCGACTGTTAGTGGTATTATAACATAGCGAAAGTGATTGAGAATGACGTGCATAGTGCACAGAGGTCGACAACTTTCTGCAGAGTCAATCACAACAGACGTCCAAACTTCAGATTAGCTCAAGAACAGTGCGTAGAGAGCGTCATGAAATAGGTTTCCATGGCTGAGCGTTGCATCCTTGCCTTACATCACCATGTGCAATGCAAATATTTTTATATTTTATTTGTATATTGGAGAAACTCCCAAATAAATGAATTCTTGTTTTTTAAAGTCATTAAAGATGTATGCTGTCCAGTCATTCCACAATGGAAAAACAACAGTTCAAAGAATTCAATATGTCCATGATGAGAATACGTAAACTTCTGACCACAACTGTAAGTGCAACCAGTCTGAAATCATGTTGAGTTTTGGGATAACTGGATTTCCAGACAGGGACTAAAACAGTTTCCTTCAATACATTAGGTTGTTCGTGTAAAGACTTATTAAAAATGTAATGAAATACAGGACTTGATTTGAGTAAACAACTATAAATATTGTCAGGTTCATGAGACTTGTTTACTCTTAAGGACTGACATTCCTTTGGTCAGTATTTGGTTAGTACTGATTATGTTCAAGCTTACTTCCTGAATCTTCTTACTAAAACCAAAAGTGTTAAAATCACTGTGAAAACTGTTAAGTGTATCTGCAAACTCAGACTCTGAATTAAAGCCATCCAGAGTAACATGGATGCTGTTTTTGTTTTTTTAGGCCCCAACGGCCTGCTTATTTTTCTATTTTTTTTTGGCATTTGCCTTTATTGGACAGTCATAGTACCAGTCATAATACTCCTGCAGACATTCTGTGCAGTTCCTTCATCTGTACTGTCTGTCTTTCTAAAATTGCTTCATAAGTTGGCAGTAAATGCATATAGTTATGATCAGCAAAGCCAAGTGGAGATAGTGAGGGTGACTTATAAGTGTCCACATCACTTTCAAAAACTGGGTTGTTTTCAGGTTTCACAAGCCTTCTTTAGACTTTGTCTTCCATCGGTTCTTACTGATTTTTAAGGTTCATCTGTCTCATCTTCCTTGGGGTGTTTCTGCAGCCTGTGCATGGCCTTTTTCATTTGAACTGGGATTTCCTTTTTTTGCATGTCGGTAGTAGCTTCCAAATGTGCATGCCATATTTGCAATCAAGTCTGGACATTTAAGCTGCCTGATTTATAAGAACATAAGGACATAATGACACAGTAGCCTCGACATGTCTATAAAACAGGTTCTGACTCTATTGTTAAATAAATTTGACCCCTGAAAATGGGGGCTGTGTCTAAAAAAGCTTTAAACTCCTTAATATTTAATGCACATTAAACCTATTCAATTAAAAATGTGAAATTCTGCACTTTATATGAAAGGTTGTATCACTATAATTTCAAAATAATCTTATTGTGTTTTCTAGAGACCACTGGGAAGTCCTACCTTAGTTACGTCAAGTCAGTCCCTACTGGAATGGTGTCAGGACATCACAAAGAATCACAAGGGAGTGAAGATTACCAATTTCAGCACTTCCTGGAGGAACGGCCTCGCATTTTGTGCCATCTTACACCACTTCCACCCAGAAAAGATGTAAGAAACAGTTGCCATGTAGCCCTTACTGGATAGCCTGTGGACTGCTAGTTTAATTTTTAGCTTGACTATAAGCAACATCAGCTATTGTGTGTAGCTTTCCGGGTGTTCACTGGCCAAATGTTTAGCTACTTCTCTGTGTCTTTTAATGCTAATGGTATATGTAAAAATGTAGCGCTTTCATTGTTATGTAGTCAGCCAATACTATATTTGGTTTGTTAGCCATCACCAGTTTGTCTGTCTGTATCTTGAAGTCCTACTGGATCTAAGCTTGGTCATTCCCAACCATGTCCATGGACATGTCCCATTTTGACCTCAGGACCTAAGGCTCAGATGTTCCTTTATCCTATGCCGGCCACTTGGTTATGGCGTTCCATGTATGCCCTGCCTGCTAGCATCTTGCACCCTGCTGTTATGTGCTGGATTGTCTCAGGGGCATCTTTACACAGCCTGCACCTGGGGTCTTGCCTGGTGTGGTAGACACACAGGTAGACACACCAGGCAAGACCCCAGGTAGGCACCTGGTAGGATTTCTGGATGTCAGCCACTCCCTCTATCTGACGGTGGTACATACTGTGCAGGAGCCTGTCCTTCCATGATGGTTCCTCTCCTTGCTCCTCTTCTTTCTTGGGTTTCTGCTGCCTGATGTATTCACTAAGCAAATGGTCAGTTCTGCCCATCTTCCTGATGTACTTATGGATGTTCATTGTCTGATACTGGATAGTGGTTCTGGCACTCACTAGTCTTTGGTCTCCTTCCTTCCGCTTAGCGTGCAGCCTCAGGGTGCTGGACTTGGGGCGAATCCCTCCATCCATGGTCAGAAGCTTCCTGGTCTTGATGTCAGTAGCTTTTATCTTTTCCTTTGGCCAGCCTATAATCCCAGCAGGGTATCTGATCACCAACAGGGCGTAGGTGTTGATAGCCCAGAATTTGTTCTTACTGTTCAGTTGACTCCTCAGGACTTGCCTTACTCTCTGCAGGTATTTGTTGGTTGCGGCTTTCCTAGCACCTTCTTCATGGTTCCCATTTACCTGTGGGATTCCTATGTACTTGTAGCTGTGCTCAATGTCTGCAATGTTGCCTTCAGTACCCTCAGTTCTGACTACTTTCCCTCTCTTCGTTACCATTCGACTTACACTTCTCCAGTCCAAATGACATTTTAGTGTCATTGCTGTAGAGCCTAATGATATGGATCAGTGAATCGATGTCTCATTCATTCTTGGCATACAGCTTGATGTCATCCATCTAGAGGAGGTGGCAGACAACTGCTCCATTCCATAGTTGGTATCCATAGCCAGTCTTGTTGATGATTTCAGTGAGGGTGTTAGGGCCTATACAGAACAGTGGGGACAGGGCATCTACTTGGTAGATCCTACACTCGATGGGGACTTGTGCTATTGGCTTGACGTTGGCCTCTAGTATTGTTCGCCACATCCCCATCGAATTTCTGATGAAGGCTCTTAGGCTCTTGTTGATCTTGTACAGTTCTAGGCATTCCAGTATCCATGTGTGAAGTCGTAGGCTTTCTTGTAGTCAATCCAGGCAGTGCACAGGTTGGTCAGTGTGGTTTTTCAGTATTGGGTGACTGCTCGGTCTACCAGTAACTGGTGTTTTGCCCCTCTGGTGTTTCTGCCAATTCCTTTCTGTGCCCCACTCATGTATTGAGCTATGTGCCTGTTCATAGCTGCTATGATGCCAGAAGCTTCCATGTGGTGATGAGGCAGGTTATTGACCGGTAGTTGGATGGGACTGGTCCCTTCTGGGGATCCTTGGGGATCAGTAATGTCTGGCCTTCAGTTAGCCATTCCATTGTGTGCCTCATCCACTAGTAGCTGGTTCATTTGTGCTGCCAGACGCAGTCATTGTTAGGGTACCTGGGTTGTTGATCCAGTGTTTTCGGTTAATAGAGTTTTAAGTCTTGTTTATTCATTATGCTCTCTGTGTATCTTATGTTTCCTAGTTCAGTTTGCTTACTCTAGAGTTTATTCAGTATTTCTAGTTTAGGTTGTCTTGGTTGTTATTTGGTCCCGTTCATGTCTTTGTCTCGTCTCTGTTCCCCCAGTTAATTCAGGCTTGTCTTCATGTTTGTCTGGCCTGTTCCTCCAGTCATGTCTCTGTGTGTGTGTCTCTCTCTCTCTCTCTCGCCCTCTCTTGTCCCTTGCTCTCTCAATTCAATTTCAATTCAATTCAATTTTATTTATACAGCGCCAAATCACAACAGTTGCCTCAAGGCGCTTTATATTGTAAGGTAGTCCCTCGCTTTCTTGGCCTGTCTCGTCCCTCACTCTGCCTCTCAACCCTCACTTTCTTTCCCTTGCTCTCCTCCCTCTGTTCCATGGGTTTTGTCTGTCTGAGTCCCAGTATGTGTGTTTCTCATACTTCCTGTTTTAGTTTGACTGTCTCTTGTCCGGTGTGTTCCATGTTCAGCTGTGCTTCCCCGTCTCATTAGTTGGATTACGTTCAGCTGTGTTCCCTCCTGTGGTTTGTTTTCTCGTTTGCTCTTGTGTGTATTTATGTCTGCATCGCCCTCTGTCCTGCGTCGCGATCCCCCTCATTCCCTGGCTGTGTGTTCTGCCTGCTTGTCTAGTTCCAGTTCTTTCCAGTTTGGTTTCTGTATCGTTTTTGTTGAGCAGCAAAGCTGCCTTTGAGTTTAGTTTTGCCTTGGTAAGTCTGCATTTTGGGTCCTCCATCCTGCCGTCTTCATACAGTACACGACAGTCGCAGTCAGCTTCTTTAGCCAGTAGGTGTGAATCATCAGGACCCAGTGCTATCCAACTTTTCATGCTTGATACTCTTTCTTGAATGTCTGCCACTGTGATGGTTACTGTACGTTGTTCAGGGAGGTTGTTATGGTCTGCTCTTAGCTCCTCTAGGCACTGAGCATTGTTGTTATGGGTTGCATCCTTCTCCCATATGCTCTTCGAGTATTTGTATGTCTCCAGGCTTGGTGGGGCTGTTCTCAAATTGCTCTCCTGCCACTGAGAGTACTCAGTGAGAGTACTGAGAGTAGAACTTGGATGGTTTCATGCAGAACATCTGGTTTATTCCCCTGGCTTCTATCTCTCTGGTATATCTCTTCAAACAGCTGGCCAAGGCTGTTAGTTTTGCTTGGCAGTTTCTAAGGTCTCAGGTATGGATAGCTTGCCCATTCTTCATCACACCTTTCTGCAGCTCCGATAGTTGCCTTTAGTTTCCTTCTCCACGGAGGGTACTGCTCCTTGTTGCTGTTTGTCTCAATGATCACTGCTGCCGTGGTATAGATCAGCTGGCTGGTTTCAGTGATGGTCGCAGTGGGGATTGTCCGTAAAGCTGCATTCACATCTTCTACTAGACCATCAGAGGGTACTTCACGTAGTCTTGGTGATCTGGCATGGAGGGCTTCCAGCTTAGCCACGATCTAATCTCTCAGATCAGCTGCTCTCGCACTCAACGCACCAGTTGTTGAGCTTGGTACTCAGTGTCAGAGGGCGGGGATGATGATATCTCCTCGTGACCTTCTTTCAGATGTTGGTACACTGAGCTAATAGTTGTTTTGATGTTAGTCTAGATGTTGGGTGTCTAAGATTCCATAGGTTCAATGTAACATTCATGCAACCTCTTCCGCTGGGATTATTTGCATGTTAGCATTCCACATCCCTTGTCCACTCATGCCTTCTTTTTCCACAACACTGTGGAAAGAAATTAATTCTAGTAGTTTATGTGAAACTGATGTAACTAAATTTAAGGATGCCATGTGCCAACACAATACAGAGTAGCTACCTAAACTTTGCTCCAGTAGAGATTGATTATCTTGTCAGTTGTGCTTAAGCCTTACTGCTTACTCTGGCTTCTTAGAAGAAGAATGCAACAAAACAGAAAGTCTCAACTCCCTGGTATAAACACATGCTTTTAAGCAGATAATGCATAAGAAGGTAAAGAAATGGTGTAGAAGAGTTTTGTCTGGCCTGGAAAAAGATTTTATTAAAAAAAAAAAAAAAGCCTTCCATAAAGCTAGGACATCCTTATATTCTAGTGGAACAACCATAGTTTTCTTTTCAACACTGTAACCAGGCTGACAAATAGAGTTCTGTTGAACCGAGTATTCCTTTATCTCCAAGTAATAATAACTCCATGAATTAATTTACCGTAAAATTATAACCATTAGAGAAAATAATAATAGCATTCTCACAGATGTGTATCGCTAATTACAGTAACTTTAATAACTGTTGATTTAGACTGCTTTCCTCCAATTCATGTCACCTAACTGACTTCAATAATCATTTCCTCCAAGAAGTTATAATAATTTTTGGATGACAGTCTTAACTTAGATTTAATGTGTAGTTATTACGCTTGACTTTAAATTTGTTTTACACATCATACAGGATTTTATAGTTTTTGGTTTGCTTTCTTGGCTAGGTTTTCCTTGAAAAATAATCTTTGTCAAGGCACTTACTGGTTAATTAAAGGTTCAATGAAAACTTAAGATATAAATGTGTTATGTTGCCCTGTTTTGTCTTTTTCTAGTAATTATGAAATGTTGGATCCATATGACATCAAGCAAAACAACAAAAAGGTGGTTAACAATTTCTTTCGTTCTTATGAAATTACAAGTACTGATTACTTAATATTTGGGAAGTCCTTATAATATCCTTCTATCTCTATTTGAACATGTTGCAGGCCTTCAATGGCTTTGCTGAACTTGGAATTTCAAGGCTGATGGAGCCTTCAGACATGGTCATGCTTGCAGTGCCTGACCGCCTCATTGTCATGACCTACCTTAACCAGATCCGCACACATTTCACTGGCCAGGAGCTCAGTGTGCTTCACATAGACAAAGACACCAGTGAGTCCAGTTACGCTGTAGCAGGGGACTGGAAGGCCCAAGACGACCCCGAGGCAACTGTTCGCTACTGTGCCCAGAGACTCCAGGAGGAGGGTATAAGTCTTGGGAGTGTAAGCACTGCAGAGAAGGACAGTAAAGCCAGCAGGGATGTGGTTCCGCCTCCCAGAACTAAACGCTTGCAGGTTGCTGGGGTGAGTGCAGCTCAGTCTCCAGTGGCACCACCAAGGACTCATTTTCTGTTCAAGTCTGGCTTCTCTCATGTCAGAGATGCTGATCTGGTTAAGAAGCGTAGGTCACAGCGCAGGAGCGGGTCAGTAGAAGAAGGAGACATATCAGTGGTATGTTGCCTCCCCTGATTTGTTTATTCCTTTGAAATGTCATTCTTTCTCTTATCTACATTGTGTGTGGATGTGTTTTGTCTCTGCAGGCTATTGTGGGACATGAAGCCCAAGGGAAGTCAGAAACTGGTTGGTTCTCTTTGACTTAAACAAAAAGCAAAAACCCAACAACAACAAAACTCGGATATAACATTTATTGATTGGTTGCTCATTTTTACATGTTTTTCATGCAGAGAGAATGGATGCTGTGTTAAAGGACGGAAGACCAGAGGGCCAGGTGAGCAAACAGCTGTTGTATTATAATTCATAAAGTGCGTAAGGAATTCTGTGAAAAATCTTTTCCTCACCTCTCATTGTGCTGCTCACCATCTGCTCAAATTATCACTTTTATTCAATTATGTATCATTAATTCAAATACAGAGTGAGTAATCGTATATGTGTTCGTTATTGTACCTAGGACCCGAGTGAGTATGTGTTGAATCAAATGGAAGCCTTGGAAGCAGAACAAAATCACATTGATAACAGAGCAAGTGTGGTGGAGAGGAAACTCAGACAGCTGCTGGAAACGGGTAAAATACATGACACTGAGTATACATTAATGTATGTTCTAATCTAGGAAAGTGAAAAAATGGGAAATTAATGATGATTTTACCCTGCAGGCAGTGACAAGGAGGAGGAGGAGAGGTTGATTCAGGAATGGTTCACACTGGTTAACAAGAAGAATGCTTTAATCCGGAGGCAGGACCATCTACAGCTACTGTAAGACACACACACACTGCACACACTGTGCTGAAAAAACTGTAGAATTTACAGTATACCATTGACATTAACAAAAAATCTCTCCACTAGGTCCATTTAGCGGCACTTGTTTACAAATATGTACATATTTTACTCATATTCATACGTAATGTGTCCAGGCCTGTGACACTGATGGCAGAAAGTAAATAGACTGGTTCTTGTATAGTTTTTCTACTCAAAGCACTTTATACGACATCATACAAGTATTTTTTTTTTCTATGATTAAATGCTTTCAATTATACCTAACATTCACACTCTGATGGATGCATCAGAGTGTGAATTGGGGTTAGCATATCGCCCAAGGATATTTGGCGTGCAGACTGAAGCAGCCAGGGTTCAAACCACCAACTTTTCCGATTAGTAAGTGACCTGCTCCAAGTCCTGAGCTGTAGCTACCCCTAAAATAACGGGAGGTACATACAACCAGGAGGCAATAATTCTAATCTGTATGAACTTTAAAGTTCATTCATAATCATCCACCAAACCGTAAGGCCATTAAGTAACTGAAAACACAAAAATCTGAATTGTCACAACTTTTGTTAAACTGGCAAAAGACACCTGTGAAAGATTGTCTACTAAAGCATAAGGCTCCAGAGTAGCTACTAAACAGACAAATCTACAAATAGATCCCCCAAAAATACTACGCAGAGTTTATATTTAAATACACGTTCCATTCCTGCTTGCAGCACTAAAAATAAAGTATAGTTTGTGGTTGACGATTCTAAGAGAGCACCAGGAAAATGTAAATGAATTTTAGGTTTAACGTTGTCACTGTGGCGCATGCTCTGCCAAATTTATGTTCTTGCTTTGGTAGTTGCTTGCTTATGCCAAAAATTTTAGCTCATCTCTGTGGGTAGTTAAAATGTCCTTTTCCTGACCTTTGGTTGGGGGGGTTGCTGTGAGACGCGACTGACACATCAAGTCAACACTCTGAAATTTTGTCCACCAATTTATCCTTTTTTGCATCAATTTTGGATGAACAATTAATTAATCAATTTATCAACAAGGTTTCTGCTCATGTTCAGACACTAGAAAAATTACCAAACGTCTATTTTGGGATGAGTGTCATACAGCACTGTACAATGTCTTGAGTCGCCGCTCATTCCTTCATATTTTGCTGGGAAAATGGGAACGTAGTGCAGTGATTTGTTGAAATGTGCAAGAATACATGGAACTACAGCGTAGAAGGCAAAAACGGAGTTGGCACAAATTTAACAAGCTTGAAATTCAGTATTTAGTATGACCACCTTCATTCTCCAACACAGCTTGAACTCCTGTTTCATGTAATTTCTTTCAGTATTCTTCAGGAATAGTACAGAGGACATTCAAACCTCTTCTTTGGTTGTTTCTGTTCTGTTCTCTGTCAAGATTATCCCACACTGCTTCTATAATAAAAAGGTCCAGGCTGTGGGTAGGCCAAACCATGACTGACGTTGTGGTTTTTTGATCAGGTATGCTTTTACTGCACTCGCAGTGTGTTTGGGATTACTGGTTTGCTGAGAAACCAGAAGCTGTTGTCAGCCAGATCTTTTCCAGATGGTATTGCCTGGTGGATCAAAAACAGACACAAGGTCTAAAACGCCACTTACTGAATGGAGCCCTAAACTATCACAGAGGCTCCACTGTGTTTTACACACCGGTTGCCATTGTTTTTCAGTCCAGTTCTTGTGTCATTTTGGCATATGTCAGCCTTTTCTCCCTGTTTTCCTTCCTTAAGAATGGTTTCTCGATGGCCATCCTTCCACTGACACCATTTATGATGAGGCTTTGGTAACCAGTAGATGGGTCGGCAGAAGGGGATCTTTCCTTTTTCTTAAGGACGTGACTTTTTTTTTTTTTGTAGGTCTGTTTTTACCTTGCAAAAAAGAATCCTCTGAAAATGGTCAGGTACAAGCACATGACTGGAAATAACTGAAAAAGCAGCCAACGTCCAAAGAAAAACCCAGAGACCACTTTAAAAATGACAATTCAATTCAATTCAATTTTATTTATATAGCGCCAAATCACAACAATACTCGCCTCAAGGCGTTTTATATTGTACAGTAGATCATACAATAATAGATACAGAGAAAACCCAACAATCATATGACCCCCTATGAGCAAGCAC
>VVHJ01045348.1:4028-29188 GCA_015107715.1 Tylochromis polylepis
GTGTGCCTGTAGCAGCAACCGTTAAGAGTATACCGTGTGAGTGTAAAATAAAGAATATGTGGAGTAACATGCCTGTGTCGTGGGGTCTGCCTTCGCACCGTCACAGAGCCATTATCCACAAATGGAGAAAACTTGGAACGGTAGTGACCCCGTACAGGATTGGCCAGCCTACCAAAATTACTCCAAGAGCACATCGACAGCTCATCCAGGAGGTCACAAAAGACCACAGAACAACATAAAAAATTTTTTCAGACTTCACTTGCCTCAGTTAAGGTCAGTGTTCATGATTCAACAATAAGAAAGAAACTGTGCAAAAATGGCATTCATGGGAGAGTCCAAGGAGAAAACCACTGCTGACCAAAAAGAACACAAAGGGACGTCTCACATTTGCCCAAAAAAATGTTGTAGATCTCCAAGACTTCTGTGGAAATATTTTGTGGACCAATGAGACAAAAGTTTAACTTTTTGGAAGATTTGGTCTAAAATCTGGTGTAAAACTAAGACAGCATTTCATAAAAATCAGTTGTGAAGTGATTACTTTAAATTACCAAGACAGCGGAGGCTTAGGCAGTGAAGCACGTTTCTTTTAATTACACGCTAAGCACGACAATCCCTTCTTCCAGTATTTACAGATCGTGACTTTGAATTTGTTTTTTAACTAGAAAATGAAATGAAACCAGAGCCCCTGTACAGCAGTGGCACTGCCCTCAGGTAAACTATCTCATGTAGACCCACACAGATAAGGATACAGTCATCTATGACAACTCCTCATTCAGTGTGTATTAAATTATAGTAAGCACAACTACACACAAGCAGAGACTTCCAAACAAAGGATGGTGTAAATGACAAACTCCTTAACACTTTGAATAATACAGAAGGTGTAACTCACCTGAAATTCTTTATGATTATGCCAAAATTTATAAAAAGCCTGCCCAGATGGTGTATGATCATCTCTAAACATATATTTCTGCATTTGTTAAACTAGTGGTAGTTTGTCTTTGATTGAACAGGAAACACAGGAGCAGTCGGAGCAGAGAAAGCAATCTGATCAAAGCTCTCAGAGGAAGTTTAAATTTACAGCCTCCTGCGGATAAAAAAAAAGAAAGAAATAACCTTGAAAGTAATCTGTTACCTACTGGAAGCTGCAGCCCTTTATTCTATTTTCTTTATCAGCCTGTCCACTGTAGTGCCAAAGGACAAATGATGCTGGACTCTGATGCTTATCTCGCTTAGATTGGAGAACATTTAAAAAAAAATATCTCCAATTGGGGCTCACGCTTTGAACATTCAAGCAAACTAAACAAAAAATAAATATTATTATTACTGCAGCAGTGATATAAATTCATAAACCTCGAGTTACATTTTGTGTAATCTGACAAAGTGTCAAGCGTTTGCTTGCCACTGACAGAAGCATGTCCAAATGGAAAATGCATGTTAAAGAGAAACATCACAGCATTTCTGGTAAGTGTGAAGAGCTCCTTTCTCTGATCCTGTTCATACGTAAATTCAAACATGGCTGAATTTGCATGACGGCACGCTTGTTCTCAGTTTAACTTGAAAAAAATCGTGTCATATAAACAAGCAATGAAGGTGAAAATTCATGCCAGCAGCAGCTGAGAAGAAAAGGGTATCAGAATACAAAGTTCAAAGAAAACTGTTAATTATAATTTAATGTTTTCATGTATTGCATTACACTCTGCTCAGTGTTTCCATGAATGAAAGAACATCAATGCCCATGAAATCTGCATAAAACTCTAATGATCCCAGTTCATCAAAACGAGAGCCTGAGAGTTGCGTTGGATGCTTGCATGAAGATGTTTGAGGATGACACTGTTAAACGGAAATTTTTTATTTAAGTATCAACAGACTTTGAGATTGCAAGACACTCAATTAGTAACTACTCAGTATATTAAATAATATTCCTTATTTTTATACTCACTGTTAAATATAAATACTGTATGTGATAAAGCCTATGAAGAAACAATATCTTAAATTTTAATATTAAAAAGCTTCACATTCAGCAGAAGAAATCGTATCGTAAGGTAAAGACCCTACTATAATTTAGAGAAAACCCCAACAACAACAAACTCCTTCAGCAGCAGACTGTTACTGTGACGATGTAGGCTGGAGCGCAGGTCCTTTATCCCAACAGCAGTCAGACTGTACAGTACCCATCCAGGATAAATGCTGTTTAGAAATACATGTATATTATTATCACTCCCACTGTACTCTGTGAACATATAAAAAAAATGTCTGTGTACACAGTGTTGTATTTTGGCTTTTTTGTTTATTATTTTTTCTATTTCTAGTTTTTCTAATATATCTCTAATTCGCCTTTTTTTTTCTTGTCCCTTGTGTTGCTGTAACAAGTGAATTTCCCCTGTGTGGGATTAAAAAAAGTCGATGTCTGTCTAACAATCCGATGACCTCCTATGAGTAAGCATTTGGCGACAGTGGGAAGTAAAAACTCTGTTTTAAAAGGAAGAAACCTCAATCATAACCAGACTCAGGGAGGGGCAGCCATCTGCCGGTGAGCGACTGGGGGTGAGGTGAGGAAGACATGACAAAAGACACACATTAGCAGCAGCGGAGGCCTACTGCTGCATAACCAAGGTAAGATTCAGGGTCACCTGATCCAGCCCTAATTATCTGCTTTATCAAAAAGGTAAGTTTTAAATCTAATCTTAAAAGTAGGGAGGGTATCTTTCTCCTTAATGCAAACTGACAGCTGATTCCACAGAAGAAGAAGGGCCAAACCACCAAACATAATACAATTAAAATCATTTCGCTTGGTTAAGTCCCCCAAGGAAGTTATGTTTTTGTCAGCTTTTGTGTGCATCATCATTCTTTCTGTAAACATGTAAGCTCTTAATGTTCTCAATGTATTCTAATCTAATATCTATATATATATTCTAATAAGATTTAAAATATCATGTCACATTTGACCTCTGAACTTTCCTTCAAGTATTGATCTGAAGGTCAAAGTGATAATAATGCTCTATAGAGCTGTTTAAAACTATATTTCTCACTGCCATTGTTTGTATTGACAGCATATGGTCAATATAATGAATGATATATGTGGATCCTAAATATCACATTACTTTGGACCTCTGACCGCTTTCAAATAAGGTCATAAAATGACTTTTATCTTTAAAACTGTGCTTAAAATTCTCAATGTCACATTATAACAAAAAAAAAATCAAATTGTCATTTTTACATTTCTTATCTTTCTGACATGAATGAGCTGCCTAGTTAGTTGGAAATGTACTGTAGTATAATAATTATATAATAATATAATGTAATAATAATAACAATATATAAAATAAGCTTAAGGTATTCATGTTCACTTATTTACAAATCAATACTCATTATCCATCACCTACTCCTACATAATCTACATAATCAAAGTAAACATCTGTCCTGTCATATATATATATATATTTTACTGCACTACAAACATCTTAAAGTCTTTTAAAAAAAGGAATAAAAATAAATATTTCCCAGAACCCAAGGATATGATTCAATTTAGGGGCCAATCTCTACTTTTTCATAGAGCTAGAGAGCACCACACCTGGTTTGGAACACCTGACTGAAACCCGTCACGGCAATGTGAGTGGAAATGGGCCAAAGGTCATCAAACTGCACTCGGGAGACATTCAAATCGAGTGCCAGAGACTGTTCGTAAACAGATGAGAGGTTATGCCCTCTCCCACCTCATCACAGACAGCCACCTGTTATCATGTGACAGAAGTTCACCTGTGCTCTATGTCACAGGATGCACTGAGCCAACCTGTGGCAAATGACTAAAGACTATCATAAAAAAAGACTTTGTGTGATCAGATGAAGAAATGCTTTTAACCTCCGTACTGATGTGGCGTAAAGAGCAGAAGACAAAGCAGTGAGCTGATTTGAGAAAATGTATTGCGAGCAATAAATAACTGATATCTGGTGCTGTAACTGTCACAAACCTGCTGTGCGTGAAGATGTTTCTGATATCGCTTGCTCCAAAGGAATTATCTTCAGCAGGATACAGATGTCTAGATATTCTGGATCAAAAGGCCACAGCGGTGTAGATATTTCTCAAGTCTGACTGCTGCTATGACTCGAGTTGAAAATGTGTTTAATTTTTGAGATTTTAGTATTTTTTTCCCCCCTCTTCTTGCTGTTATGCATTTACATTTTGTTCATTACATTTTAAACATTTTCCAGCAGCGAGTACTCCTCAGACTCATCACATGGTCATCAGTGTGCATCCTAATGCTACAGGCTGTGGCAGACAATGTGCCAAGGAACATTTAGTTGTCTACTTGACATTCATAGTCTGCAAGGTTTTCATTTGCACAAAAATCACTGCGTATGAAGGCAATTTAACTCTCTCATTAAAAAGACATAAACGCCTCAAAACTTAATGGCATCTCGCATTAAAAGAGTGAGGCTTTAGAGTTTTGAGATTACATCTTGAGATTGTCACGCACATAAAAGCACAGGGGCTGGTATCAGCTCAGTGTTGACTCTCGTCACAGTTTGGAGGAAAATAGTCAACAGTGCAAACACACCGTCATTCAGCTATTTATCAGTGAAGTCCTGCATCATTCAGAGAAGACTTTGCTGCAAGAGATCATTTTCATGCAAAGATTATTGTAATAGTGCCTCTCAGTTGTGCTGAGAGGAGGATGCATGTCATGTCTGTGTTTCAAGACAGTTTCTACAGAGAGAGCAAGAGTAGCAAGAAGTTAACCCATTAGCGATTGTGATCTTAATTAAGCGCAAACCAGCATGTTCCCTTTAGTTATCTGCACTATTCCTTATGAAATGTATTACAGGGAGATAATGCGGTGCGGAGCAGGCAAGCGTACAGTCAAATGAATTTGATTGTGCGGTAATTCATCTTGATTCGTCCATCTTTTAGAGACGTTATGTGTTTAACCTTGTGAAAAAGAGAGCAAGAGAGCGTCACTGTACAGCATTGGCAGAGAGGGCTTAAAGGGATATTACTTCTCTAGGTAAAGACTTCCTCCATCCCTGAGGTCTTCAGTTTTAGCAGTCATGAAAATTTATATGTATTACCAGGGGTAAGGTGATGCAGAGTGATGAGAACACTCCTTTATCGAGTCACTTTATGAACTGTGATATTACGCATCCTCCTGACAATAAAGACATTCTCGGTACGCCGTGATAAACAGGAGCACAAAAAAGGCAGTGTGCTTTCAGCATCAGTACTGTAGTGTTTCAGTTGTATGCTTGTTTAGTGGCTTTAGACGAGGATTACACGGGGAGCTCTTGTCTTTACCATCTCTCTGGTGAGCAGATGTCCTTGGCCTGTGAGAGTGAGGGCGTTATTCAGCCTGCATGGTCTCTGCAGTGCATCTGTTCATCTCTGGGCTGTCGTGTTTCTCTCACACGAGATGAGAATGAGACATGCATTATTTGTAACTGATACCATTCCTTAATGGTGTCTGTGCTCCCCCTGGCAGCCCATAATGGACCGTTTTTGAGGTTCTGCGCATCTTGTTCAGCTTTTTGATGGTGACGGAATGGGGACAGTGGGTGTCACCTGGGAAGAAGCAAGAAGAACGATGGGACCTTTCATTTACTTGTCAGGAAGCTGGCATTGCCAGCGCTTGACATGGTATGCATTCAGAGAGTGCTTGTACAAGCAGTGGCAGACACAACAAGGGTAAAAAAATTGCCCTTGAAAAGAAAAATAAATGCAATTCTTTATTTTATAATGCAGAAAAGAAAGATTTGGAAAATGTAACATATTTAAGGGAAGAATGGATACCTCATGCAAACCTTTTTGGGGATTTCTCATCTGCTTAACTGCAACACCCGACTTTGTTGTTAGGTTACTCATTGTGTTGAATATATAATAAAGATATAAAAGACACAGATTGTTTGATTGTTATTAGTTTAGGCAGATTTTGTTTGTCTTGAAATGTGAGAGAGATAAAGATAAGGCTACATTTTTTGAGTAACCATTAATCTTGGTAATTGTTACTGCAGCAAAAAAACCAGACACGTGCTGTGCTGAAAACTAGCAAACAATGAAGAAAGAAAACAATGCTTTGCAGATTGTGGGCCTCCAGTTTTCACTTTTTTAATGCACATAAAAAAGTGATATTTGATGAAAACTGATGAAGAGCAGTGGTGCTTGAAATGTCACATTTTCTTTTGCAATAAATAAGTGAAAACTGGAGCTTCGTAATGTGTAGCACGTTTATTTATTTGTATTTCTTTTCTTTTCTTTTTAAAAATCTTGGATTAAAAAGTAGGAAAAAGTATTTTCCAGAAGATGCATATGTGATTTTAAACTGTGCACACCAGTGGTGTTAAAACGCAGTGGTAAATCAGTGGAATATTCTTCTAGCCGCCATTTCATTGCCTTTCTGAAGCTAACATCATTAACATAACAAACTGAGGAACAAATGTCAGGTATCTCCCTGCCATAACAGGTAAAAATTTCACTGGTAGGTAAAATCAGCACACGGCTGAATGTGAAATACACCTCAAGCTGGGTCGTTGCAGGCTTCCCTGCCTTATGTGTTCTTTGTGATGTTCGTGCACCCCATAGTCACTGACACAAAGGTTCCTGATTCACAAACACAAATCCTTGCTGCAATAAGCAGCAGCTGCAGCAGTATACAGAAGCCGAGGAAGATCTTAACCATGTACATGACCTAAACCGCAAGCTTATAGTGATGCAAACCCTTGGCTTAAGATACAGCTATGGTATGGTACCACTCACGCAAATTTGAATTGCTGTGTATCTTTAATGAGATCTGCCATCTCATTTCAGCTCATGGGAAAGCGCCAGTTCGACTTCCTCTGTTTGTCAGGCACCAGAGAACAAAGATTAAAGTGGCAGTTAAGTAGTGCTGATACAGAAACACAACTGTGGCACACTTAGAACAGATCCCATATGCTTTCCCCCCCCCCCAAATGACAACTTCCAGGTTAAGTTTTATAGTTATGTTGAGTGTTTGAGTGAGTGGGGAGAAACTGTGATAAGACACAATTCATACATATGAGACAACAATGTCCAAAATATGATTAGACAAACTATAGGTTGAAAAGGAAGTACAAATGCCCTTTTACATTTGTAAGCAACTCCCTGCTGTCCTAACTGCTCTTGTGTAATGTGAGACCAATTAGACATCGTAATATGACAGCACTGCTTCAGTTACCATGATAATGGAAATCCTCCTGTCTAATTATGCTCTCCTTTTAATCTTTCTCTTTCAAAGATCTTTCCAAGAGACAGTGGAGGAGGAGACAAGGCGTGTACTCACATGGTTTCTGAATTAATAATACAGCCAGAGGAGAGACGCAACTACACAGGCTGGCAGTGGAAACCACAGTCCGTGTCACATCACATAACACAGTGCTGAAGACACTGAGAGCTTTGCATGCTGCCATGAGCCTTACACGACTTTCTCCGATTTCACACACACAGCCTCAGCATTTTATCTGCTTAGTCCCCCACTGGATGCATTTAATGTACCAACAATACTAACTTTACAGTAATAGTTTTAGTCTTTATCCTTTCCTTGTGGAATTTCATTATCTTCAAGACCATGACTGTGACCATCATCATCATTGTTGAAGTAATGTCGTCTCCCTCAGGGTGACGAGTGGGGGATTATTAATGGCAGCAGCAGCTGTCCACAGGTATTAAGATACAAATACAATCGAGTGATATTGCCCCTTGGTAGATTGCTGTTACGACAGCTTTCAGCCACTCAAAAATCATTAAATTACATGAATTGCCGTGAAATTCAGCACAAACGTACATTCATCTCCCCTGCAGCTCATGTCCACACTGACTCTAATAACATTGGTGAACCCCTGATTTTTCCATTTGGTGCCATCATCAGGGCACATTTAAAGATGGAGTAAGCCATTCTAATCCAATACACCATCAGATCATCCATTCCTCAATCAGTTTTCTTCCGCTTATTTGAAGTCAGGCCTCGGTGGCAGCAGGCTAATCCTATACACTTTTTGTCAAATTCAGCAAATTTCTTCTCACGGTCCATTAGCTGGCCGTACTATGTGTGTGCTGACAAAAAAAAAAAGTAGAAATAAATAAAGAAAAATGGAAGAACCACCCCCACCCTTTGAAACTGGCTCAGACTGATCCACACAACACTCACACAGATATCCTATCTAGTCAGCAACAGGGTGTGTTTGTGAGAGATGAGGCCATAGGGAGAATTTAGGCACTAAAAAAATAATCCTATCATCATATTTCATAATATGTATTTATAATGTAAGCAGCTTTGAAGGAGTCATGTAAGAATTAATGTAATACAATCTGTCAAGATGATGCGATGGTTGCCTTAGGATAGCAGCTTAGCACAAAGAGAAAACATTTAGCCCGCCTCTTGCCATAAGTAAAGGAAAGAAATCTTTTTTCCGGCTTGACTATGGCTTATAAAAAATGAGTCCCTATTAGTATCTTTTTTTTTTTTTGGCTCAACATTAATATCTTTGTTTTCCCCCTTTTTTTTCCATTCTTAGAAATGAAACTTCAGAAACTTCACAGAAAAGAATAACTGAACCACAGTCACGAGGCTAGACACCCTTTTGCCATCAGAGCTGCCTAAATTCATTGTGGCATCAATTCAACAAGGTGCTGGAAACATTGCTTAGAGATTTTGGTCTATATTGACATATAGCATCACACAGTTGCTGCAGGTTTGCACATCCATGATCAGAATTTCCCATCCCACCAGATCCCAAAGGAGCTCTGTTGGATTGAGATCAGGTGACTATGGAAGCCATTTGAGTACAGTGATTGAGTGATTGACTGCCTTGAACATTGTCATGTTCAAGAAAAAAGTCCGAGATGATTTGAGACATAATGAGTTATCCTGTTGGAAGCAGCCAATAATGGGTACACTGTGCTCATAAAGCGATGGACACGGTCAGCAGCAATAGTCAGGTAGGCTGTGGCATTTAAGCAATTCACGGTGTTGGTACTAAGGTGCACAAAATGTGCAGAGAAAATATTCACCACATCATTATGCCGCCAACAGCCTGAGCCATTGATTCAAGGCAGGATGGATCCATGCCTTCATGTTGTTTAAATCCAGACTCTGACTCTGCCACCTGAATGTCGCAGCAGAAACTTCTTTTCAGTCTTCTGTTGTCCCATTTTGGAGAGCCCATGGAAACTCTAACTTCAGTTTCCTATGCTTAGCTGGAAGGAGTGGCACCTGGTGTGGTCTTCTGCTGTAGCCCATCTGCTATGTTGTGCATTCAGAGATCCTCTTCTGGATACCTTGGTTGTTATGAGTGGTTATTTTAGTTACTGCTGCCTTACGATCAGCTTGAAGCAGTTTGAAAATTCTCCACTGACTTCTGGCATCAACAAGGCATTTTCACCCAGCGAACCACTGCTCACCGGATTTTTGTCTTTTCTTTCTTACACCATTCTCTAAACCCTAGAGATGGTTGTGTGGAAAATCCCACTAGATCAGCAGTTTATGAAATACTCAAACCACCCCACCTGGCATCAACAAAGATGCCACGTTACATGCAATTTAAATGACGAGATATTGTTAAATATTGATAAAATCAGAATTCTAAGATATTTTTTAAGTAACTCAGCAATAGGTTTGTGAGTCAACTATAACTGTACACCTGTAATAACTTCAAGAAAACATAAAACTAACAGGTATGGTCTATTACAATCACTTCAATAATCTGGAGTGCTGTTTCTGTTCCTGCCTATTGAAGCAGTTATAAGTTATAATCACAAATATATTTAATCAAGAACAATGGTGCTGGAATTGATTTTATGACCATATAATTTTACCCTGAGAGACTGGGTGGTTTGCAACACTTGGCTTTATTTAAACTGTATTGGCCAAGAGCTTTCGGCCTCTGTAGAATGGAGACTGTCATCAGCCTAATAAGCATTTTCATGTTATTCTCACAAATACCATTATGCTGTGGTCAATGAAATGTGTTCTTTTAATAATTACTTTTATGTAGCGCTTCAATATTATGTGGCTTTAACAATGATACATTAAAGTTTTAATTTCCTTTAATTCGCATTTCTAATGGGCTGGTTTCTCTGAGGGCAACGTTGGGCAGATTGATAGAAAATTGATTAGGAAAAAGCATTAAGAGGCCTGAAAATGATTAGGCTCAAATTTTCCTTGATTTCTCCTCTCATCCAGTCAGATGGGGCTGAAAGCTATACAGTGTAATGGAGACAGTTCCCTTTTAAATATTAGCTGAGAGAAAGTTGTCTGTTGTAGATGAGCCTGATTATCTAACTTTCTGAAGCTCATTTTAGTCTCCGCTTGCAACAGAAGCTCAAGCCAGCACCGTTGGAAAGGTTTTAACCATGGCTCTAATCCCTGCCCTGCTGAGAGTCAGCAGAATTGGAAGGGAGCGTGTGTGTGTGTGTGTTTGTTTGTTAATGTGAAACTGAGGAAAGGGCAGGGATAAACAGTGAAAGCTATTTGAGAGAAAAAAGGAGGAGAAATTAATAAATGTAATGAGGATATATGATGAACAGAAGTAGTTCTGTGGTTGATTAAAGATATAGAATTGGAACTATTAGCGACTTTCCTTCATGAAAAAAAAAAAAGATTTACCACATATTTTCATAATGAATTAGCAGATTAAAGTGTGCTCCACATAGTGAAAAATTCTAAAAACTGTGCACGAGGTTGGAGGTTGGGGGAGTCACTATCTGAGGTGAAAGCGATACAGAAAGGCAAGGCACTTATGCCACAAAAGGGCTCTTCAGCGGCTGCAAACTTTTCCCATGCAGAAGCCCTTGAAGCTGACATTACCGTGGTGGAGGACCATGGTGGTCCCAAGCCATATTAATTAGTGCTTCTGGCTACAGCGCCAGTAATGAAGCTGGAGTTTTTGGAGCTGAGGCAATGCAAGTGCAAGAGAGAGACCTTCCTGTCATCTGCAATTGCTGCTGAAGGGAAAACATGCTGTCCGTAGGTGCCTCTGCAACCATGAGATGCACATGTGAGAAACCGCTACACCAAATTTAAAAATTACCAGAGGAGGGTTGGAAAAAAAAGATGCTTCTGTAAATGATGAGTATATATTTGAAAAGTAGCACAGTTTGATGGTACTGGGGCCATTCTTATCCACCCAAAAATGCAATATCTGCAATCAAAAGAAAAGGTCAGAGGAGAATGATCTCAAACTGGTTTATTAAAGATGACAGTGAGTTCATTGTACTTAGATGGCCTACAGAGTCACAGGATCTTAAACTTGCCACAACTATGTGATGCTATCATATCAATATGGGCCAAAATCTCTAAAGACTAGTGGGTGTTTTATATTGCAACTGACTCACAAAAACAATCTCTTTCACATTTCTTTTTGTAACTATGACAGTTAAGTACTATCATGTAAAACAGATACCCATAATGTAGTATGGGAAAACTGAAAAACAGAAGAAAAAAGAAAATATTGATATATCAAACTGGATTATGACAGATAAAAAAAAAACCTTGTATAAACCGGTCAAGTTGCAGTTTACAACATAACCATCTCTGCTCTGCCCCTGAGTTATGCTATTGAAGAGTCCCAAGATGTTTGCAGCATGTTATGACGGCACAGTGAAGTTGATGTGCCACCTACTATTTATAAAATGTCAAAATTAATTATTTTCCTCTTAGAAATATGTGAAAAATGTTTTTATGATTAGCATCTGAATTCAAAAATTATTTTGTGATCTTGACCTTGCTTGATCGGAAAATTCTAATCTGTTCATCTTTGAGTCCAACTGATCCTTTGTACCAGACTTATTGAAATTCCCTGCAGGCGTCCTTGATAAATTCACAAGAACGCAACAGAAGTGAGGCCACACAACCTTGACCTTTGACCAACAAAATCAAATGAATTCATATTTGAGTCTAAGTTTGGTGCCAACAAAGAAATTCCCTTGAGATGTTCCTAATATAAAGGTGTCTGGGCAAACTGAAGTGAACACAGTGCCCGCGGCCATGGCACGAGCCATAAAAATGTTCCTTTTTTTAGGGCCAGGCACAGAGAAACCTGGCTTTAACAAACTGTCTGATGTGTCTGTTCTTTCGCAACAGTGGAAAGAAGTTGTGAACCCGACATTAACACGGCTTTTAGGTTGACATGTCCAACTTGTTGCCTGGATACGCAGCCAGGAGTCTTGGAGAAAGCCACATTTTTGGAAGGTGCTGATCAGGTAGGCTACAGTTTATTTTTGCTGCAAACTGAAATGAATGAAAAGGTGAGAGGGACTCAAAACAGTGAGTTTTCTGAATGTACAGCTAAACTATGAGATGAAAATCGCTGTAAAACTATGTGCTGAGTTGCTTTGGTTGTTGCAGTCACCCATTTTACTGTCTCAAATTGTTATTTTATAAATTGTAAGTATGCAACCATTGAGCACAGCTATTAATAACACAAAGCTTTTGTTCAGACCTCTCAAGTGGGCAGTTTTCTTCTATCAGTAACAGCAATCGGATATGTTTGACGTTTTAGACAAAACTAGCAATCTGAAAACACAACCTCTGATTTCTGGGATATTTACAAGCAGTGTAAATTACATATATACATTTTTTTTAAAATTTCAAACACACAATAAATCCAACTGTAATCAGATATTTTTAATACATTCATTAATGCATTGTTACAGATCAATCAATGAAGAAACTTATCAGGGACTGCAGTGCTAGATGGATGGCTGGAAAATATAAAATGATAGCGGCTGAGGCCTGCATGAGCTAAGTGAAGGAAAACAGCAGTTCTGCCTGCTGCTTTTTTCAGCATACATCGATCCAGCTACTTATTAGTCTAATGAGCACTCTGTGTGATGATATACTAGGGCTATTACAACTTCTCAGCTGCATGCTCACCAGTATATAGCTGAAAAAACAGACACTCGGGGTTTTGCTTTATGGTCCATATCTTGGTTTGGTTTTATTAATGATATGATAACTGCTAAGTAAATTATTCATAAATGATCACTGATCTCATGTTTAGGGAAGCACAGCTTTGATCAAAGAGTGATGATTTCTGTTGGCCATCCTTTTTAAAAGGCTGCCTATGAGGAATGATCAAAGCCCACTTGTGTTAACACATTTGTAGGTAAGGAGTCATCTCAAAACCTGGTTTACTGTGGGCAAAGTATTAGTTTTATTTATTTATTTTTCATTTTCCCCACAAATCACATGCATTCATTTTAGTTTTCACACACATTTTTCTCTAGCTGTCCACACGCATCCCCTTGAGTGGCTTTGTGCCCCACCAAGAGTGTCCTCCCAACAGTTTAAGATCCAAAGTCTTAAGGCTTTGCCATTTTCACAGCTCTGTACCTGAGCAGAGTGAAGGATTATGGAAATAACAACCAGGGCACAGTTTACGGAGATGTGCTCGGATGTAGTCCTCCAACAGGGCAGCAAGCCTTGTCTGCAAGCCTGTGCTCAATAGTGGTTGCCCGACTGGTCATTGCTTGAAAATTTGAAATAAAGGATGAAGGAACAAAAACAAAAAAAAAGAGCACAGATCAAGGAAAGACAGATATAAAGCACACATGATGGGTACAGTGGACATGTTTGATGTTTTTTAAGAGTTCAAAATGTTAAATGACCACCAAAGAGCTCATTTTACAGTTTGTTTCACAGATTTTTCAGATTGCCTCTAAGCACCGGTAAACAGTGACAACATGTAGGCATACATCTACTAACTCTGCACAGCACTAATGCAGAATCAATTCTGTATCATGCTGGTGTCTTCAGAGGAAAGACTCTGTACAAAATCTGTACAAAGTTCCTCTGACTGATCACTTTTATCATAGATTTTTATCCTGATAGCTCAATTAATTACCTCTGCCTCAAGGCGCACTGAAGCTGTTCTGGTGGCATTTGATGGATCAACACATTACCATGTTTGTTTTCCCTTTAATTTGTCACAAATATGTGTAGTTCATGGTAAAACATTTCTAACTACAGACTTAAGAAGCTGAACAAAGACTAATGGAAGGGTATGAAGTTCATTAAATATTAAATCACACACAAAAGAGTAAATCATGAGCTTCTCATCCTTTACTTCACGTCACAAACAATAAACTAAGATGTAGTGGTTAACTCAGAGACTGTATATAAAGGATGGATATGATGTGGATGGTTGATCTTGGATTTTTGTTTTTAAACTGTTAACATTAGCTTTTTGGCTTCCATCATGTTTCAGGCAAGAGGGAGGGTGGAGTGCTAAGTTATGAGCATGTATACACCATAAAAGACTACCTAGAATTTTTTACGTATCATAACTGAAGCCCATACTTCTCTGATGATCTGTTCCACACAGCGAGTCATTTTTATTTGTCAGATAATGCCACTGAAAATGCTCCACAAGGCAATGACACTTCAGAGACTGGTATTAGTGGAAGTGAACCCAAGCAAACACCAGTGAGCTACAGATCCCTGTCTGGGGGTCACCTAGCAATCAAAGCAGCCACACCCCTAACACTAAGCCTTATCAGTAAACATACAAAGAATCATAATCAGCTGTACAGTATGAAAACTATTCATCCAGATCAAAATTTGCAAAGATGTTTTCTAATTCTTTCTATTTCTTAGCCAGACATTTTAACATGGGAGTTTTGTCTCGTTATTGGTGCCTCAAGTGGTCACTAGAGGAAGCGCAGTTTTTGGCACCAGTAGTTTTATTTTCCAGCCCCACTGGTTACTCGTTGGGTTCTCTGTGCTGCCAGCCTGACCAAAGTATGGTTGGAAGATTTTTGATGAAAATTTTTGATTTTTCTAGCATCAATGATGGCACCACAGCCCTCCAGAAGGACCTTCACCATAAGGAAAGTGTAGAAATCACACATCCTTTACGCCAAATGAAGCAAAGTGATAATGTGCGACTAATAAATACATTACTGTCCCAGGCGACGATAAAAGATCTGCAAACTCCTTTGTGTGCTGAAGACTCATTTGAAGTATTTCTGATTAAAATAATATTTTTTGCAACTAACACAGTGGTGTTAAATCCATGTTCAAAATCTCTCTGCTGAGAGAGAACATTTTACTTAACCAGATCCTTTTTTGAAAGCAACTCCAGAAATTAATTAAAATAGCAGGGTGTGAGTGATACAAAAATTGAATAGGAAATAGGAAAAAAAAAAAACCAAACAAAAAAATCTACAAAAGCTTTGTTCTGGCATAATGCCCGGCTGCCCCTTGAGTTGTTTCTGGCACTGTGTGAACAGGATTCACAAGCTGAGACTTTCATGCTGTGACACGCAATGACCTAGAGGTTGTATTTGCAGACTCCAGAGAGCGAGCTCTTTTTCAGTTCGTCAGATTAGCGGGTTAATCAAACAATCGGCAGTTGTTTGGATGTACAATAGAAAATAATAGATTATTCATTACAGAGGTAGACTTTCTGAAGATATCCGCCAGGGATGAGGCTCAAGCTGGTGACAGTGTGTGTCTGTCTACAAGCCTACAAATGAGACATTGTTTTGTTATCGTCCCAAAATTTATTAGATAAAAAGAAAAAGAAATGTTAAAAACTCAAATGATAAATGCCTTTCTTTATGAGTTTCAGAGCATTTTATACCAGCAGGTTTCTAGACAGCAAGAGGAAGAAACTACGATGTTCTGAAGACCACCAGGTCATTGCTAAATGAACAGTCATGAATTATAAAGCGTGCAAAGATCCCACTGGCTGTCAGTTATCTATTCAATGATACACTTGGCCTCTGAAAACAAGTAAAATAATCACAATGTCAGCATTATTCTTAAGTTGTGAACGAAAAAAGGGCTGTGTGATAATTTTCTCATTATTAAAGGACGGCGGGGAAGACGGAAAACACTCGATCCTGTCTGGAAGACAGTGTTTGCCAGGAGCGTGGTTCTCCCACATTAAGCAATTATTCATACAGACTTTGATGTGTATTGTCAGACTGACGGCCAGGCAGACTTAAAGCTCCTCTTCGCTCCACTGACTCCATCAACCAAAAACAACTGAGGTTCAGCAGACCACGCAGTCCACCTTACTGTCAATCGTCCACAACTAAAACAGAATAAGGCTCCACTTATTAGGCTCTAGTGCTTCAAAAGGCTTTCCACCTGGAAGTCAGTATGGATGTGTATTTTTCTTTTTAGGAAACTCTTGCATGAAAGATCTACAACTAATCAATCTACATGTATGCATACACAGAAACCCCACACCACATCTACAGGGTTAACGTTAAGATAAAATATACTTCCTAAGAAGTAGAGGTTTGAATAGAATCTGTAAGGATGTTTTTTTAACCTACTGAAGATCACATCCTTTTGAATCCTCACTCAACCTTTACTAACCACAGTCACACTGATTGAAAGCACAAAAAAACTTTATCTATGGAAACATTTTGTGAGCATCGATATACAATATCATCGATATTTTCAGATTTCTTGTAACAGAACAGAACATTTTTATCCATCTGCTAGCCTGCACACACTGAAACACTGTATCTAAACAGCTCTGAAAGGATTGTCATGAAACAGGTGCCCAGCAACTGAATCCTTTTCCTCTAACACCACCCTGAGGTTGACATTTGGGGTTTTGAGTGTCTCAACAACAATTGGATTTCTGTGATATTTGGTGCAGACATTTATTTCACCCTCAGGATGACCTGTAATAACTTTAGTAATGCTCTGAATGTTGGTGCTGTCACTAGGTCCACATTTCTGTTTTTCTCATCTTCTGTGATAAAAAACCTGCAAAACATATTACATCCACACTCGATAAATGTACACGTTTAACAAACAGCATATCAGCACTGTCCTTGTGAGCTGATGTTAAACTGTAACTGAATGCACTGCTGTATTCGATAAGAACAAATACATTTTAATGTCTTTCTTTGTATGATGTGTGCAATAATAGCGGTCTTTGTACATTTGCATCATTGCTTAGACACAGGGTCTGTGCTACAAAGTAAGCTCAACATACCCAGGATATCTTCTAGTTATCTGACTTTACTAAGCCTAATAAATCTTAGAGAGTCAAGGAGGGTATGAATTTAGGGACAGATTTATTAAACACGGCAAAGTAGCATGTGAGTGCAATGGCCAAATAGTGCTCATAAGTCTGGTTAGCTGTAAGGGTGATTTACAAAAGTGGCGCTGCTTTCTACACACATTTCAATACCAAGTGCAAAAACACAGGCTTTTGTCTGGGTTAAATATCAGTGCAATTAGCAGTAAATTGCATGCTGCAAACATTAATATTGGTTTGCACGCTTGATTGAAATATTCTCCTTCCTATATTTTGTGCCTTGAGAAAGGAGTTGCCTTGAGTAGATATGCAACAGGGTCAGATACAAAAATCTCTGAGTTCCCACCTTGTATGTGCAATCTTTTCACTGAGCTCTCTATATAAATAACGACAGTACCCAGTTTACACTGCTCCAACATGTTAGTAAATCTGGCCCTTAATGCTTTAATGAGTAGCCAACTAGTACATGCTAATGGCCTCCTCATCATTCTGTTGGCTCTAAAATTAAAAAGGTACGATGGCTTCAGAGGGTGTAGTAGGTACAAAAAACCCAAAAGAAACAAACTGGTCATTTAAGTCTGTTGCTAGGTGTTGCCAGGCAACCTGATGGGTTTTAATGTAACAAACATAACTGAAGTTTTGTGGACATAAATTAGATGTGTTGAAATTTTAAAAAATGATACAATGATTTTATCTGCTGTTATAGATGCATAAATGTTAAAAAAAAAAAAGTACGTCATTTTAGGCTGCTGCTATAGGTGGCTGCTAGGCTACATGAAAATATCAAAATATCTGACATATATATCTGACAAATATATGACATATACAATCTCAGGGGGCTAAGATTCCCAGGTTTGTTGGAGGAGGTGTCGACTAAGGGAACAGACAAACACAGAGATAGAAATTAGTGTATTGCAGTAAGATAAAAGATATTTAAACAGCAGTCCATATACCATATAGCTCTGGGATCTTAGGTAACACCTGTATCTGCTGTGCAAAGCTTCTATTTGAAAGGGTGAACCAATCAGAAGAAAGCTAGTTTAAAAGGAGAGGAGCTGAAACAGCTTGTTTCAGACTGCGGATGGTGTGAAAAGCTTCGACAAGGGTCAGTATGAGATAAATAAAGAGGTTTTTTTTAAACTGCAAATCATGCAAATAAACTCTAGTAGAGTGCAAGAATAAATATATGCATCTAGTAATGAGAATAACTGGTCGCTTTTAAGGTTGACCTTTGCATTTTGTCACACAAAGATGCTTTTTCTGGGAACACTGTAGGAACATATATGAAGGCACTTGTCTCACCAGTAATTTTAAAGCGAGTCTGTATTTGTCTTAAAACCCAAGCAAAGAAAAAAATAGTAGTAGCCTGGGGACATTTCTGCATATTTAATGAGTCTTGTCCCCTGCAGTACTGCTTGTTTAATTCATAGTGCAGATTACCATTAGAAATGAAAAGTTTCAGACAGTTAAAACTGCTCTTGAATAAATAAGAACCTTAATTCCCTGCTAGCAGTAATCTGCGACTTTATACCACCCACTATGCTTTAGCATTTGGATGCTTTTAAGTATTTTCTGTTTTCTTCTTGCTGCTAGCAGATTTATTTTACAAACAAATGTGCCCAAGGACCTCCATTTGCAGAGATGGATTTTGTCATGTTATTTTCATGATGAAATTAACTGTTCCAACAACTGGTTTGTAAATGAAATTCTATTGATCACAAAAAAAAATTATCAGGGCTTAAATGGCTTCTCTGTTGGTTTCTTGCTCACACAGCCTTTCCAAGAGTCTGCAATTGTGAAATGAAGCCTCTGAAATCAATATGTGCCAAAGTCAATTTTTGCTCATTATCATCCAGATCCTGGGTGTTATTAGGAGTCAATACCTGGAAAATGCCTTCATCAACAAATACTGGGCTTGCACAAAGTAGCTGTGTTCAACTAAACATCATAATTAACACACAAGATGTCTCTGGAATGAGTGCCCACGGTCAAATGAGAGGAAATGAGAGGAATTAATATCAGTCTGTCACGTTAACGTAGCCAAACTGGGAATGCTTTTCAGGCACTTTCATCAGCACTCACAGATTTATTGCATTTCTAAATGTCCATATATGGACTTTCTATTCCAGTATATTTACAAGAACAATAAAGATGTGAGGGAATCATTTCAAATACAAACCAGACAAATCCTCTTTAATTGGGAATGTAATTAAATAGTAAATCAAATAACACGAAAAATCTAATCTGTTAACATGGATGCCCTCAGAGCTGAGTGCAGTCCAGCTTTAGAAAACACAGACAAAGGCAAACACATGCAAACAGAGAAAACATTTTGCCAATCTCAGATAGGAAAAAAAAATTGCAGTGTGAGAAAAGTGTTGGAATTTGTTTAGCCAAGTGTTATGAATTCAGTCAAGTGAGGATCCAAATGCAGACACTGGAGACAAGTCTAACCTAAGAAAAAGAAAGCTTTAATGAAAGCTGAGAGATGAACTGCAAAACCAAACTGATGGGTTGGCAAGGTATGTTAGACTTAAAATCAGAGCTTTCAGTATCATTAAAGTAAATATTGTTTCACCTTCAGGTCACCAAAGGAACCAATACTGTATACCTTACAGAGCATGTAAAGGTGAAAACTTTGCCCAGATTCTTTCCCCAACAATATCCAAAGCATGATAAAGATTTCCCTTACTTTCACTAATGAAGCAAGCCAATCAGAAAAATTACAGTAGTGCAAAATGCACTGTAAAGTCACAGGAATTTGCATGCACACAGTAGGTGATGCAGAAATTAATGTTTCTATGTTTGATACTAATCCGCTACCAAGTCTGTTTTATGTTGCTGGAATAGAAAATAATAGTCATGTTGGAAAAACGAAGTGTGCACTGAGTCGAAAAAGAAAAAAAAAATCTACTTATAAATTCACAATTCATCATTTTCTGCAGTCAAATGATGCATCAAAACCTCTTTTTTTTCATGAGAGCTCACACAGAGCCTGAAGGAACTCGGTTAGTGAAGAAAACTGACCATCATCATGATACCCTTTATCTCTGACTGGCATTTTAGGTCTTATCAAGCCAGCTAAGGCAAAGCAAGCCTGGCTATGTTGAACTTCTGGTATAAACAAAACAAAACCCAGCGAGGCACAAGGAGGTCAAAGAGAAGGTAAAACACACAAACTGGCTGGCAAAGAGAAGAGAAGCACAGGAAAAATAACACCTGAACCAACTGAATGCTACAGGATACTACCGAAATCAAGACTGTGTGCCATGGAAATCCTGAAAGAAAAAACAAAAAAACTTCAGTTTATTTAGCAGTTTATTTAGCAGATGGTGGCTAAACAAATGCCACACTCATTAAAACTACAGTCTGGCATTTGCTGTGTGAAATAACACCTCTGAACTTGTTCTTCCACTGAAATTAATGCTTCTTTTTTTTTTTTAAAGGCCTTTTAATGTTGACAACACTGCCATCAGGTCAGTTTGTTTGTTGGCAAAATCAGGAGGAGTAAATGAATGAACTGCAGCTACAAATGAGGACTGTACTATGAAGCAGGATTTCATCTTATAACTTAAACTGGGTTTTCTGTACTTTGAAGGTACATTGCCATTGTAGCTTGTGCTGCGAACCCAACCTGCTCTGAAACGTGTTATGTTCTAGAGATCAACAGCTATGAAATTGCTGGCCAGTGAGATCTCTGGTCAGCAATTTCTCTGCAATGCGATTCCTGGAAGATCCCTTGGACCTCTGTGCTCAGATGGAAGTCTAATGTCTTTGTGTTTCCCCGATAAGCATCAGTGATAAATAGAAATTCTTTGTTTCCTGTGGGTTGCAAGCAATTTTAGCTTGTAAAATTGCTTGCAACCCACAGGAAACAAAGAATTTCTAACTTTACCAAGCCTACATTTGAATTTATACTTGCTCTCAGCCTGTTAAAACCCCACCAGGGCTGCAGTAGAAATAAGAAAACCTAAAGCTGTCTTTTAAACATTAATTTAGTGGATTATAATTGATCAGAATCTCCCGTAGGGCTGTCTCAATGATAGAGTTGTTATATTGATGAATCTGGGAACTCACACAGTCGGTATACATGACAGCTTTATTTCCTGGCTTCAAATGAGCTAAACTTTATTAATATAAAGTAGCAGATCCTGTCCAGTCTTACTGACCAAAAATATTGAAAGCACACACACATTCATTGAGTGCTTTGAATACTTAACTACCGTTCAGTGCATTTCCTCTCTCACACACACTCATGTTGCTGTTTCATTTGCAGCAGCTGTGTTACTTTCACTGTTTACCCTCGTCTTATTTTTCTTATATGTAAGTTCTATATTCCATTAAAAAAATCTGCTGCTCTGCTGCGAGTCCATTTATTGGTGTTGTTCATTATGCTATCTATGTGAAATAAATGTCCCTTAAAGCATTTCTATAACAATGGTTGTTTTCCAGCTTTAAAACACTGAAGGAAATCCTCTATCAAGTTTGTCTCCCCATCACTGGGCTTACTCTGGTGCCACAACAACAAAGTAAAGCCAAAGTTGTGACCTCTTGGCGTGTTTTTTTTTGTTTTGTTTTTTTTTTAACTTTTTGTTGTTGTTGTTTTGTTGGTTTCAAGGCTGTCGGCTCGGGTCAGGGTGCAGAAAGACATGACTGGAGCCTGGTCAAATGTCACAGGAATGAAAATCCTATCAAGGCCCTTCAGCAGTACACTGACATCCTGCTCCTGGACAAATGTGTCTGAGTGGAAGGACTTTTAGTAACTATTAGGTGTTGGCTGGACGTGTATGTGTTTTATGATTACACATCTATACAGCACAGTGATTCAGATGTAGACTGGATGCCACCAAGGAGCTAAACTTTGGTTTGACACAAGGGTGTCTAACGTCTTATGAAACGAGTCAAGCCTGTGTGAGAAGAGCTACAGAAAAGTAAAAGTTGATATATGATAGAAGGCCTTTCTCTGAGGTTGAGCTGTAAAACAGGCAGATCAAAAGCTGATCATCTGTCATTACTGGTCTGTACTTTGACTTGATGAGTTTCATGTGATAGAAAAAAAAGACTGATGCAAAAATTGCTGCCAAGCTCAATTTTCATCTTCTGCAGTTGGGTTCAGTTCCAGCAGCACACTTTATAAATTTGCCTTTATTCCAAGTGTTGCCCTCAAGTTTATCGCAATGTTATTTTTCAGTTTGAGAATTTCATTCTCAACAGCACAGCTGTCCAGGTGGAACAGTGATACTACTTTGAAGGCTATGCAGTCTACATCAGTACTTGGACCAAATAGGAAACACAGATAACTGATAATGGCTCAGTCAATGCAAAGTCAGTAAAATGCCTCATAAATTCAAAGTCTTTCCCCCTGATATTAAAGTAATAAAACTGCATTACTTGTAGCTCAATTTTTTCACTGATTGACTTCATAAAATAATTACTGTCCAGCTCTAAGTTAAACTTATTTAGCAGTTCGCCACTAGTGGTCATCGACGTGTGGATATTCTGCATATTTAGAAAGTTTAAGAAAGTCTTTGGATTCAGACAACCGCCCAGTGAATTACTACTAACAACAACAACATCAACAAAAAATAGATCTGCTCGGCCATCAGATATCTGTGTGCAACAAAATATATGTGTCTGCTTCATCTGTCTCCAACAGAATAACTATACTAATCTCTATAGACGTCTGGAATAGATGAAACATCCTTTATTACAGTCTTTCATGTCTAAAATCTTAATACACTGTGCTTGCTTGTGAATTATAAAATACTTATTAGACTGGCCCAGAAAGTCTTTGAATGTATGACCATTTTAGTGGGGAAATCAATCCTGTAGGTTCTGACCACAGTTTTTAACTGTAGCTTCATGCCAACCCTTTGCTGAAAGGGCAACATTTACACTGAAGTAAGATGCAGCCTATGGATTTTAACATGGCCCTCTTGTGCACACTACCATATTTATATTCTCCTTTGACTGTAGCAGAGCAGCTTTGTGTCATTCACAGTTAAAATAATCCTTATTAACTGTATCTCATACTTGTTTTTGGTGCATCCCCTCAGCTTATCCACTTTCTGCTTTAGCTCTTCTTCCTTTAAAGCACCCTTCCATTATCAAGTTGTGTGGGCACCCACCAGAACAAACCAACAGAAGTGTTTCAGTGCTACTCTTTACCCTACTCACACTGTGTAAACAGGCTTAGTAGTAGTTTGAAGCAAAAAGGTGGCACAAAGACAAAGCCTTATGGACCTGCAAACAGACTCAAGTCAATAATACCATAACTTGAGATGCATATGGACGTCTTTGACAGGAGCCCATTTTTCCAACTGCTAAAATATGTCCATTCATGTTTATCTATCTATCCACACTCTTCCACTTATCCAGTTCAGGGTCGTGTGGGCGGGAGAGCCCATCCCAGTTACCATGGGGCCAGTCTGTCACAGGGCTAACACGTGGATTTGGGTTTTTTTTGTTTTCAAAATGTTTAATGCATATCATGGCCTACAAAGGCCACCATTGCTTTGTGCACAATGCACTCTGGCTCAGTGACGTACACCGGGTGCACTCTGTCCTTGAACAGTAGTTATAATTTATGCAATGAGAGACTAGTACTGTATTTCCAGTCAAAAGGGGAAAATAAAGGAAAGTGACATCAGTTTTTACAGTTTTCCTGTCAATATGAAGAGGAGATTGAGTGGGAAGATGTTTATGGACCTTAACAACTTCCAAAAGACCCTTGGTTGTGTTCGTGGCCTTTTGGTCCCAATGCATCTGATTCCTTTAGTCGACTCATAAATGCTGCTGGTTTTAAACAGTGATAAAAATTAAATGTACTGGCTGCAATTTTTCTCCCACAAGGAATCCAAACACCCTCAGATATCAAGTGAAAAACACAAAGAAATGTGAAAAACTGTAACATCTTGAATCTTTAATGAGCTCTCAGTGGTTAGACTTGCAGCTCTCTTCTTTAATATGCCCATATTAACACTTAAATAAATTCATTTCAGAACTGTATTACTTGCTTACAAGGCCCTATTGTACATGGCCAGGGTCCTGCTTATAGCAGACCTGCTGAGATCTCTATTCCACAAGTTGGCCTCCTCTGTTCATCAAAGCAGGGCCTTTTAACTGTTCCACATTCTCAGTTTAAACCCATTTGTGACCATGCTTTTGAGATTGTAGTCCCAAACACGAACAGCATTTCTCATCCCATCAGCTCGGCTATATCTGGATTGTTTTAAACGACTACTGAAAATTATTTTTTATGGGTTAACTTTTTTCTTAATCTTTCACCTGTTGTTTTTAGCTATAGTTCACACCAAATGCTTGCTTGGAAGAAAGTTATTATTATTAATATTAATACTACTGTATATAGACACATTGGATGCAACCATATGGCAGCCGGCAGATGCTAGCCAGTAATTATGCAACATGTTTTTATGTGAACATGAAACAGACTTGAATAAGAAAAGAGAGAAGGACTATAATATTGTGGTGGATGCTGATCTCTGAAATTACTTGTGATGGCATGCCACACATGTTACCTGGGGTTTGGCTTCTCCTGTCTGGCAAAAGGTGTGGCAAAGGGCTGGGAGAGCTGAAGTACCACTGACAGCCTAATTGGATAAAACCACATGCTTCATTGCCTGGGGGGTGTTTCATGTTTGTTTAATTGTTTTGTATTAGTTGGTTATATGGCAGCCATGTTGTGTTCCCCTGTGTGTGTCATTTGGTTTAGCTAAACCAGTATTTAAGTTCCCCCCGTGTGTCATTTCAGCAGGTCAGTTTATCTTATGTTGTTTGGGATTTTGTTAATTGTTATCTTGAGGTTAGTCTATTTAGTTGACCTCTTTTATTGGTCTGCCTGTTTAAGTTTGGTTTTGTTAAATATATTTTCATATTTTTGGGTCAATAAAACCCCCTTTTTGAATTAAACGCCTGTGTCCTTTATGCTTTACTGCTTGGTCCCTGACAATTGGTGGCAGCAGTGGGATCATCCAGTATTGGACACAGGATTTTTTTTTTCTTTCTTCTGTTTTCCCCATGAGGAAGAAGAATGCATCGTGGTGGCAAGAATGAAAAGAAAAAGGGATCTGCTCAGCAAACCTGCGGGGAAGAGGAGGAAAATGGAGCCTCAGGAGTCACTGAAGTTGTGG